>JARJDS010021013.1:0-19410 GCA_030264155.1 Atheta pasadenae | reverse complement strand
TAACCTAACCTAACCTAACCTAACCTAACCTAACCTAACCTAACCTAACCTAACCTAACCTAACCTAACCTAACCTAACCTAACCTAACCTAACCTAACCTAACCTAACCTAACCTAATCTAATCTAATCTAACCTAACCTAACCTAACCTAACCTAACCTAACAAGAACTGCGGGTGGGATGTAGTTAAAGGGAAAGGGAAGTCTGGGGAACTGGTAAGTTGGAAATAAATTGAGGAGGAACTGATGAGAGGAGAAGGAAATAAGAAGTTGTGGAGTTGATGAGTTGAGCAGTTAAAGATTTGAGGAACTAGGAGGTTGAGAGCTTAAGAAAGAAATATAAAAACCATAACCATGTAAAATTTATACTATAATTTGACGCATAAAAACACAAACAGTATTTTCATTAGAAAATTGAATCAATATAATCAAATAAGTAAAAATCCCACCAATTATAGAAAAAATCAAAGGCGTATTTAAAGTAAAGAAATCGGCAGCTGTAAATTTATTGATTTCCAACAAAATTTGCATTGAAAACATTTCTAAATCCTTCTGAAGATCCACTAGTTGTAGAGCAAGAGTATGTACTGCTTTTCCACATTTAATGCTCTAAAAAAAAATAAAGAAAAAGACATTTACCCTAATAATTTTACTAAATTTTGCTGTAATATTTAATGAGACATCAAATAAAATCATTAACTCACCGTATTAGTTGTCTTTTGACAAATATAAGTAACAAATCCAATGACAATTAAAAAAGGCAACATAAACGTAAACTGAAACAATTGATTGATGGAAAACACTTGCGTCCCCATGCAAACAAAACCAAACGAAAACATGTAAATAGACGTAACCAGTTGTATCAATAAATTTGCCAAAATTGTAAATATAGACAATCCAAACGTTGAATTTATTACTTCAATCACTTGACAGACATCCAAATGTATCGATTGTAGCAATACCAATTCATTTTTGCGTTGGATTTCGTTAAATTCCACTTTCAAACACACCAGTTCATTTAAAATCAACTCAAATCGAAGACGAACAAGTTCGACTAAATTTATATACACGAAAAACATTGAGTATAAAGAAAATACTGGTATTGCCGTTACCAGAAAGAAGCCATTGTAGATTACGAAGTGCTCAAACGCGAACGAATTTGATATCAGAGTTATAATGGTGCAAATAATCATTAAAATCCAAACACAAAGTGAAGTATAAAGAAAAATATTAGATGCTTGAACTTGTTTTTGTTTTAATTGTAATTCACGATCTAGTTGGTTTAACTTTTTCATTATTGATTTAAGACGATCGGAGTGCTTGCATCCTTGTATCCATAACACTAATCCTGACAGGATTAATGACAATATGTTTAGGTTACCGATTATATTTACCACTGGTAATGGCCACATGAAGAAATATTTAGATGTCCATAAAATATAATAGAAGAACCATAGTATTGGGATGGTAATTTGTATAATTTTTCCATATTTCCAACGCAAAATTGGCCAAACTAATGCAAATATTTCAAATAATTGTAAGATTTTTAGTTGTAGCTTTGTAGAAGTTCTCATTTTAGTCTATTGACTTATGTACTGAGTAAGTTTAGTACTAAAAGTTGTAATCCTAATTAATTGTGGTCATAATTAGGAATAAAAAACATGTTTGCACTGTCGTTAATTAATAAATACCACATAAATACTGTAATCAATATCAAAAGCAAACAAAAGAAAACAATCATTAACTTTGATGAGACAGCGGTGAGTAGTAAAACTATAAACCAAATACAGTTTTCTATATGTTTTTAATGATTTATACAAGTTTTATACAATAACATAAGATGGCAGCATTAACTACAAATTAGATTTTAATTATGGCATGAGTATTGATGTATTATTTTGTTGACATTAACATTTTTTGCATAAAAACACAAACACTGTTCTCGTTAGTAAATTGTATCAAAATAATCAAATACGTAAAAATACCACCGATAATTGAAAATATCAAGGTCGTGTTCAATGTGAAGAAATCTGCAGCTGTAAAAATGTTATTTTCCATTAATATTTGTAATGAAAATATTTCAAGGTCATGATGAGTATCCATAAATTGCAGAGATAAGTGATGAATTGCATTACCACATTTGATACTCTAAAAATTAAGAATTAATCCAGCCAATATTCAATATTTATTTGTTTTTATTGTATTTACCGTGTTTGTTGTTTTATGGCACAAATAACTAACATAACCAATAACAACCAAATAAGGAAACATGAATAAAAACTGAAATAATTGTACTCCTACCAATGCGGCCAGTCCCAAGCATATAAAACCAAACAAACACATATAAAGTGATGTGACTAGTTGAATAAGTGTATTCGCAATTATTGCAAATATAGACAAACCGAATGTTGAATTTATTGTCTCAATAACAAGACAAACATCTAAATGTATTGATTGTAGTTGTACCAATCGATTCCGACGATGTATTTCGTTAAATTCTTTATTTAAATTGATGATTTCTTCTTGGATTACTTGCAGACGTAGTCGGACCAGTTCGACTACATTTATATAGACCAGAAACATTGAGTATAATGTCCATAGAGGGAATCCTGATAATAATATGAAGCCATTGTAGATTAGATAATTACCAACAATTACAGAGTTTGCATATATTGCTAATGTTGTCGAAAGTATTATTAGGACCCAGACGAGGAGAGATTTATAAATATATTTATTGTTTGGTTTTTGTTGCTGTCGTAAGTCAATATCAATTTGTTTTAACTTACTTACAATAATTTTAAGTCTGTTTGTGTGTTTGCAACCTGTGGTCCATAGCACTGATGCTGATAGCATTAATGAAAGTAGGTTTATGTGAGTTATGATATTTACAAACGGTAATTGCCAGAGGAAGAAATTGTTTAAAGTCCATGATATGTATAAGATAATAAACATTATTGGGAATGTTATTTTTATTATAATGCCATATTTATGTTGGAAAACTGGCCACACTGCTGAAAATAATTCAAAAATTTGTAAGACTTTCAGTAGTTGCTTGGTTGCTGTCATTTTTGTGTTTGTATGATAGAAATAAATGTTTTGTTTACGTTATTTATTGATTGATGTTGATGTTAGTAATTAATTTTATTGCTCCTCGACCACAAAGTTAATGAGTGATCAAGTAAACAAATAATGTTGAACTTGGTGGTAGTTTATTGTTGTAATTGTAATTATTTAATTAAGAAAATTAATGTTTTCATAAAGACGAAAATATACTTAATAGTTTATTAATTAACAAAAATAAACTAACGATAATCACAATACCAGTATGAAATAATAACAAAACTAATTACATGGACTCAGAATTAGAATAATTAAATAATAAATAAACCAATAAAAAAATTCTAAATTCTAAATTAGTTTATGATTATTCTAATAATTTAAATACCACATTGTTTCCTTCCTAGGTATAAAAAGTATCACCAAATTTTATTTTCATATAAAAATACGTCTAATGTACGCTTACATTAAACTTTTACTTAAATTAAGGCACATTTGAATTATAACCTTTAAATTGTATTGTTCCACCAACACTTCAAGTCACCCCTAATGACATAAAACTTAAAAGGAATTCTAGTGTTTTCTTGTATGAATTTTCCTAGATTTATTCAGTTCTACAAAATGAATAAATTAATTATTTAAATTAATTATTCAAATTGGTTTGGACGGTTATTATATTGAGTTGCATTTATTGTAATTGCACTTTGTTCAAAATAACTACTAACCATTAATAATTAATAATTATCTCATAGCATAATAAAACACCTCATTGAATTAGGTTGTTTCATTATTTCGTTAACAAATATTTGATCCGCGATTTCTTCATTCAGTATTTTAAATTTAAGTTTAACAGTTGGCAACACTGTCGTATCACATATCATTTTCAAAACAACAAACTTAACAAAAACGAAACTATGTAAATCAATTCCTTTTACTATAAAACTATACTTAACAAAATAAGTATAGTTATAATGCAAATCATTTATGGATTTTAGCGAGGACGGTGTATGTTACTGAAATTATTGTCCTTTTTTTATCACAGCGCGTATGTTGTAAGTACGCATGCTTATACGAATCAACTGTGTGTAGTTTGTAATGCGCATGCGTCATCTACTAAGTGCATGTCTGTTTCATACACCACACGCAGTGTTTCTTTTTCGTTTATTGGAACTAATTCTCTGAACTTAGTTGTGTTGTAACGACTATTTTTATCTGTATTTAATTTCAACGATGCGTTGATTTGTTTATAAGTTACGGTATAGAGCAGGAAAAATCCAATGGCCATTAAGAGAGCACCGAGTATTTGAATTATTAATGGCAAGTAAAGTAAGACTTTTACAGCGATTAATAGAAAGTTTGGAATTTGGACTACTTCTTCAAACCATAAGACGGGGAAGATCATTTTTGGCACGTTATTAAATAATCTGTAAATAGAAGGAAGACATTAATACCAAAAACAATGATTTTGCTTGTTATTAAACTTACGTTAAATATTTTGTTGGTTCAAGTAGTAAATTTAATTGTAATCTTGCTGCAACTCTTAAAGTTATTCCACTTAACTGTAAAAATAATAGATCTTTTATTATTTTTTGTTCAATATGGTAAACTGAGGAGATGTAAGGGGTGAAAATTAGAGAACGAACAAAGAGGGGAGCAAAAAGAGATATAGGAAGATACAGAAAAAACAAAGAAGTGAAGAAAATAGAATGAGGAATACGGAAAAGACGCTAAAAATATAATAATTAAAAGCATCAGAAAGAAGAGATACTCAAGAAGAAAGGCCAACGGCAAGAGAGATAAAATAGAAGAAAGATAGATGAAGAAGGAAAAAAGCAATGAAGAATGGAAGAGGGGGAAGAAAGAAGAAATGGGAATATAGGAAGTAGAGAATGAGAATACCACAGTAGTGAAAAATCAAAGTGAAGAAAAGGAAAGAGGAAGACGATGGAGAACTACGAAGCAAAATCTTGATGTTTATTGTTAAATTTAAAATATCCACTTACCGGTTCTAAAGTAATATAAAACTCATGTCTATCCCTATCTGGTTTAAGTCCATCCACAGCATTCAGATAATACTCATCAGCGTTATAAAAGTTTGGCAGTGAAACAAAACCAGGAGCTCCATATTTACAACTAGAAATATTAACAGCACCAGACGGAAAACATTCTTCAGGACAGAAACACTTATTTTCTGGATACAAAGTTCCATTGTCCAGAAAACGTTTACCCGCCACGTACTTGCGACCCAAAACACCATCAACATTTTCTTCTTCTTCGAAATCTAGGGGAACTATGCGACACATATCAGGAACAAAGATTGATATGGTATCCTTTGAAGGATAAGGTTTGTGTAACTCTCCAGCTGATGTTCCTGACACATGACCACAACTATCCGCATAGTGGTTAGTTCTGGTATCATAATTCCATTGCTCTAACACACCGAAATTGTCATAAGTTGTTCCCATATTGAAGTCCCCTTCAAAAGATGATGCGTTTCGCTATATAATAAAACAAATAAAATAAATTATTAAAATAATGATTTGTTGTGGAATGAGAGACTTACCCCATAAAACCAACCAAATTTATCTTGTAAAGGCAACTTTGGAATGAACGGTAATGGAACTTTATGTGACAACGCCACCATTGGATCTGGATATCCTTCGAAAAGATACTGACCAAATGGTTTGGTAATAACAAGTGTTTGCTGCATTTGACCGAAAGCAACCTGCATTCCTTTGCGCATCCAGAAACCCCATTTCTTTTGATTTGCTGTATATGCAGCACTCTGTTATTTTAACAAATAATTAATTTTTTTATAAAGTTATAAAGTTGATTAAATTTTAATGATACTCACAACAAGAACAGGATTTAATGAGGTAATTGGAAGACTTAAATCCGCAACACTTCTTTCTCTATCAAAGAAATAGGAGTGGTATTGTTTGAACGATACCGTGTTGTTGTTATTCCACGTTACGTTTTCTTTGGTTTTGATCTCACGAAAAGAAAACGGACCTATTTGTTTAAATTTTGGTTTAACACCAGGTGTATAAATGTCTTCGGGATTCGTCCAATTCAATGCGTATATTTCTAAATACAGTGGCATTGGATTAATTGCCCAAAGCTTTTCCATGTATGTATTTTCTTTCAAGACGAAACCTAGTCGTAGGATTGAGTTGAATAGCCATGACCAGCCGATTAGTAAGCCAGCACCCGTTGATAACAAAACACAAGAGATTAGAAGTTTGTTGCTGTTGCTGCAGACGTCTAAGCGGAAATTCACCTGAAATTTTTAAAAATATAAATATTTAATTACTTGAACAAATTTATGTTTTAATATTCAATAATTATGTATATTATTTAGATTAATGATATTTATATACCAAACAATGACTCACAACCTAGATTTTGTATTGTAATTCACTAACTTACCGGATACTCTTTAAATTTTACTTTTGTCGCAATGAGTGAATCATTAAGTAGAAATTATGGTATATACGACGTATACGTGACTAGACCCCAATCTTAATTTTTGTCTTTAGCGTACGTTACTGATTTTGTGTGTTTCTTTTCTTATGCGTCACCCCGTCACCCTAATTCCTACAAGCGCAAAATCGCAGGTGGCGTACGTGATGCACGTTGTCGTCGCTCCTGCGATATGCCCATATATGGCAATACTCATCGCACCCTATCTTTAACTCAAACGTCTTCTCGTCATTCTGTCTCGTGCTCTTATACCAAACTGTTTAAAGTGGAAGTAAACTCTTTAAAATATTCTTGGAGTCGTGATTTTTATTAACTTGCTCTCATAAACACCTCAATTCAAACATAAATTATGCATAAGGAGGAAATAATAGAAAAGGATACTCAAACAAAGAATTAAGAAATGGTAAATATGGACGTAGAAATTGTAAGAGAATAAGGTAAAATGCAAGAAATAAATGGAATAAGGAAGAAGAGAAATGAAAAAGGAATGAAAGGTTTAAAGAAGAAACAAAATGTTAGAAATAAATAAGAAATAGAAAAAATCTTAAAGTGAGAATTACAAAAAAAAAGATAACAATGCCAAAAAAGAAAAGAAGAAGAGCAGAGAAGAAAGAGAAAGAAGAAAATGAAGAGAAGGAATTGAAAACTTGTATTGTTGTTGTTTTAGAGCTACTTTATAATTGTCGCACTATATACCGACCAAATACATGTGAACAATATTAATTATCGAATGATAAAACATTGAATCATGCAAAACGCGAGCGTTGAACACGTGTACTGTGCACACGCGTTTATTACTTTTGTTTATTCATCGTCATTTGCATGCACGAGTAAGTATTGACGTATAAGATTGGATCAAAACACTCGACTTGAAATAAACTTTACGAGTGATAAGATAAAATTCACAATAAAATAATGTGAAATTTAATTGTAAAATAATTATTAACCTACGTTAATATAAAAATAATTAATTTATCAAAACATTGAAGTAAATCGGTAAGATTAGAAGGTAAAAATCACAACAATACGTTTATTTATGGTCGATATTACATAACAATCAATTAATCCACAATCAAAGATTTAAATTGTTAATCCGCGCACTTCGCCGGAACTTGAGACAAGTGTGATGGGAATCCTAAGAAGCACGCGGGGACACATCGCGAATTAATGATATTTGCAAATTTGTTTTAGGTGTGCCAATATAACTAATAGTTAGTTGGTTAATTATATTCGTGTACACGTTTTGGAATTCGTATGTAGACGCCAATGACAACAATCAAGTGTTGCAGTATACGAATTAAATTAAGATATTGGCGATATTACTGATAATTACTTTTTAATTTATATATACACTTAATTATTAACAACAAAGCGCGTGTTGGGTTTTATCACAGTATTTATTTATTTATAATCGTTATGATTTCTACGTCAAGTACACCACGTGCGAACGTGATGATGCATCAATTAATAATTTCACAATCTATGTCTCACAATAATTAATTAACTAATTATGTAATATTTTGTATCTATTTTTAGAGGTTTTAAAAATTTTATTTTTAGAAAAATGGTTTGAAAATGTATTTGTAAACAGCGCGGAAATGCGTAGTAATGCGTGTCAAGTCGTTTTGATAAATAATTATATTCTGATTCCATATCGATATCGGTCAGTAACATAATAATGAATCGACTTAAATGACATGGCAATATGGAAGCGTAAGTCTAGAAGCAAATTACATATAAACGAGTACGTAAACCAAATGTTATCGGTTAATTGAAGCTATAAAATGGAACTACTGATTTGATGCGTGGATGAAATGAGTCAAAGTGCATGGGTTTAATTGGTAAATCATGACTTTTATTTTAAATTAAGGCATTAATTAGTATGCTTATAGTTACAATTCATTTTTAGTATGAACTATTTAAAAATCACAAACATTTGATTTTGGAAATTAAATCAAGGGTGTTTTGGTCTTAATCAAAAATAAATCTAAATCAATAAATAACTTTGATCTAAATTACAATAATCGGCCGCCAAATTCGGGAATAAACAACCAATTATAATAATTTCTAGTTTACTATTTATGCCCACAAAATTGTCACAACATTGAAAACAAATTGATTTATTCTGTTTACTTTTATATTAAAAATACTTGTTAAATCACGCAGTTTAACGTTAACTATACGCTATTAGTTTAACGTTTCACACTTCAAAAGTCAAGATTAAAGTCAACACCAAGAACACACATCAAATATTAACATATTTTTAACATAATTTTAGCATTTAAACCGTATTGGTTTAGAATTTAAACTTCTAACTTGAAAATCTTGCATTGATCTTGAATATTTGACAGTTTTCCTGATTTAAATTAAATTATTTGTTGCTAGTAGTTCTTGGTAATGCGAATACCAAAATCCAAGAACGAATAAATGTAGGTCAACTTGCAAATTTTAACAAACAAATTAATAGTGAATTTTATGAATTAATTTGTTTATTAATTATGTAATTATTGATCGAAACAATTACATATATAAAAAAAATTAATCTGCTTTTAATATTGATTAATTTAAGGTTTTAATAATATATATAAATATATAATAACAATTTGATTGATGGAATTGGATTGATTGGATTTATTAGAGAGTGAGGTTAGTGAGTGAAGACTGACCTTTTGACAAGCTGAAACAATGACAATAAAACGATCAAAATAACCACGACGAGTGTACGATTCGCAATCAGTGATGCGTAATGTGCAAATTGTGCATTGTTAAACTATTAATAGAGGCCAAACGATTTGTACCTTCTGGACTTTTACGCCTACGTTGGAATCATAAAGACGGTGATCTTAATTTAAAAAAGAAATTTTTAAAAAATGGGTAACATAATTAGTTTTAGAACAGCTAAACTGTTCTTATTATATTTACAGATAACAATTCAATTGTTTTATATGCAGAAAACAAAAAAAACAAAACTCAAACAAATGAAAATAAACAAAAACAAAACACGACACAACTAATTAAAAAAAATTATAATTATGAAACTACGTAATTATATTTTTTTATTAAATGTTAATAAGTTTTCTTAATTTTGTATAAAAATATTCACAGCCACATCATAATTTAATGACTTTGTTTGTTTTCTTTTTAGTTTTTTGCTTTTATTTTCGGTTGTGGTAAATTTTGACTAATTATATCACAAGTTTTTATTTCTTCTTGTGGTTGTGAAGTGTTTATTTAATTTTTTGCATTACTTCTGATAGTCAAGGTCTCCTTAATGTAACAAATGTTTTTTTTATAATATAATGTAATACAATATAAATAATTGTGTTTACTAGGACTTCGAATAGTAGTGATAGTTTATAACTAACAAAAACTAAACAATTGGAAACAAAATTATTATTTGCAACTCAATTAACCGAACAGTGTAAATGTATATGTTTTTTATTATATTTTTTGATGATGACCGCATTAGCACGTAATGTACTCATGTTTATTTTGAAGGATTTGTTAAACAAATATAGCAATATCAAGTTTAAGGTTAAAAAAAACGTTACTTATATAATTTATATACATTTAACATTAGTTGATTAATTCATGATCATTCATTTACGGCATGATTTTTATTACTAACAATTTTTTTTGGTTAAAATATAAACACAAACAAAAGATAAATGAAGCACAACAGGCATAAAATGAAAACAAATTTCAAACAAAACAGAATAAAACAAAAACAAAGCACAAACAAAACAAAAATCAATTCCAAGCAAAATGTTTTCATTTCATCATAAACAATTATCAATAAATCGTCTGTTATGTGCGACTAAATTCACTCACTCAATTATTAATTACTAATTATGTCTCATACATACTCTGAATAATTACAAAACGTCTCCAAACAACAACCATTATCATTTTAATGCGCTTCGCCAATGAAATCAAATACTACATACACAAAGTATACACATTTGTTACTGTTTGCAAGTGTCATTTTCAATAATGACTAACGCGTCACTACACATAATATTTTTATTTATCACAGAATTTCTAATTTACAAACTGAAACATTGGAAAACAAGAATTACAAACAGAAACAACTAATTTACATAGTCAAGTGCTCGTAATTATTGTAACAACATAGGAAATATGAATAATTCTAAGTGTAAGTAATTTTTTTTTAATAAATAACAACTCACCATTTTGTTTTTTATTGTAGTTATTAATATCTTCACTAGTTTCCCACTTTTTTTGTTTTATTCGTTTCACTTTTATTTATAAACTGTGCGATATTTTAAGGATTTGTATTATATATCAAAGAAAATCAGGACGTAGACAGTAATTAGTCAAATCTATCTTGACGTGTCCTTTTGGCAATGGTCGACTAACCGTCAAACGCCACATCAAAACCGAACCGAATCAATGGATTCACTGCAGTTGTAAGTCATCACAAAACTCAATAATCTTCAGCTGTCTTTCAGTTCAGTGTCTAATAATAATTCTTCTATATAATCTTTATATTATAAAAGTAATCCTTATTTGCTGTCTTGCGACCCAGGACTAAACACGCAATATTCACTTAACTTAATAACCGATAACTAAATTAAAATTACATTACGTCTTACATAAATTGGCGCAAGCACTATTTTCCAAATATAATTTTCAGTTGGCTGTGGTTCGACTCAATCCACTCAATTGTTTTTTACCTAACAACCAAATAACAAACGAACGCACAGTGTATTCTCTATGCTTCGACGTGTTGTTCTTTTGTTTTTTGTTTTGTTTAGTTCTGTCCAAAGCACTTGTGATTTTGAGTGAAACTAATAAAGACACTTGTTGATGTGCGGCTGAATTGAAGTTGATCGCGCGTGAAAATACAAAATTGTGGCAGGAAAGGCACACGAGCCGCAAACAACAACGACTCCACCACAACTGCTGGAACGAGGAAGATAACTCGCGAGGCTATGCAAAGCAGGAGACGTTTTATTTCCGAACGAGCTGATCGCGACCACGACGTCATCATCATCGGTACGAATACGACGGATTCAAGTGCAAGTCAATGTTTTATCGTGATTATCATTAACATTACTATAGACGTGTAGTGAGTGGTTAATGAATAGCGGTAGCATTTTTTGTCGGGTAAGTAATATTTTAGTAGTTTTATATTTTAAAGCCTTAAGCTACTCTAGGGGCGCAAAGTAATAATAACAGTAACGTTATTTTATTAAAAAAATAATGATTCATTACTATAGTATTTTTGTAGCGATTTATTTCATAATGACGGTTGTTGTTTTTTTCTGGTCCAGGATTTGAAGATATTTTTCTTTGTTTGTTGCTATTTTATTAACTGTCAGGTAGATTTTAAGTTTATTTTGAGTATTAACGAATTATTAGAAACATTAATCACGTGGTGTGATGTTGTATTTGTTTTAATGACCTTTAAATTTGTTATCAAGAAAAAATGACGCAAGTATGTAGTATTATGCGTAAATGTCATTGATTACATGAAAAATCAACAACTTAGTTTATTTTGTTATTTTTATTTTATTTTTGTACTCTTGTTTTGTGGTTAAAATATAATAATTCTTAAATTTTACTCAAGGTTACTTAATTGACTTAGTTTTGACGTTGGGACTTTTTACGGAGAAAGGAAAAAATTATGGAAATTTTAAGGATCATTAAAATTGCTTGCTAATAATAACAACTCTTTGTTTTTTGTTGTTTAAAATCGTTTGTAACTTTTGTTTAAATTATCCAAATTAAATAATATAAAATTAGTTGTGTTCTTAATTAGTTACTGGTTTATTTCTAGTAAGATTCAATTAGTTACTAATTATATAAATTTTGGATTTAATTACTTTTAACGCCAAAAACACACATTTTGATTAAATAGTTGTTAAAAGTACTCATAAAATTGTTAAAAAGCATAATACTTTGAAGAACGGTTTTATGATAAACAAATTCTATATTTTTAAATTTTAAACTTAAATGTTGGTTAGTTTTGTACCAAAAAACTGAAATTATTGATGATAATTTTAAGAATGTAAAATCACCATTGTTTAAAAAATAACGTCGCACAAAAAATGTTAAAAACCCTAATTTAATGATATAAATTTTAAACAATAAACCTTTACTTTAATCTTATTTGACAATAAAAATACTAACAATACATCTTCAATTCAAACATACAAATGTGTGTATAGTAAACACCCATTCTTTAAGTTTTGATTTATTGATTTATTGCTTAATAATTTTATTAATTTATAATTCAGTCATAATTTAAAAAAAAAAACAAAAAAAATCAGTACAATCGGAAACAAATGCAACAAATTTTAATTCAATTGTTTTGTAGTTATCATTCTTAATAAATAAATAAATAAATAAATAAATAAATGAAGTAAAGGACATAGATTTTTAGATATTAATAGATAAAATAATAAATAAATAATATAGTTTATCGTGGTAGTTATTACAGGAGTATGTCTTATCAGTATATTGAGTACATGAATTTAACCTCCAAATATAAACATTAGATATATGTTTGTAACAACAACATATTTGCGTTGTTTAAAGTTCAGGTTTTAATTGCTTCATATGTTTATATTATTTTCGGCCGATTTATATTTTATATTTATATTTTAATTTAATGAATGAATATCTTTGATAAGCAAATTTTAGAATAATTTTTATTCATTTATAAAAATATATTTAATAGTAACAATATTTTTAAACTTAATTATTAATTGTTAGTGCTATTTTTTTGTAATTTTTTTTAAATTAAATTTTTAGTTATTTTAAAAGTTTATTTTGTATTTTAAACAAAAGACTTTAATCAAAAATTAAGAAAATTAATAATTGACACTTTGTTTTATTGTTTGACATGTAAATCAGTCTAGATATAATCACTATTACATAAACACAACTTTTATTTATATTATTTGACTCCAAATGGCCTTGCAAAGAACAGAGCTTGAAACAAAGCCAATATTACATATAAAACAGTCGTTTCAGTTAAATTTACAATTAGTAATCAAAATATTTACTTTTACTGAGACTACATAATAAAATTTGATACAAATGACAAAAACATTTGATTGAATGTAAAAATATTTAAGAATTAACCTTATATTTGAAGAAGATCTTGTGGTTTACGTCATAAAAATTAATCCTGAAGTACAACTATTTTTTCATAAATTAAATATAAATAAAATTTAAAATAAAATATAAATTATAATCAGTTGTAACTTCTAATAAAAAAAAATGACTATAAAACATCTGAATTACTTTAATCGACTTTAACCGTCTCAATTGAAAATAAGTACTTACTTAAAATAATTGTCTGCTGTTTTATTGAATCATAGTTCAAATTATTTATTATTATAATTAAACATTTAATTATTTGTATTTTTATTTCGAACTACAAAGTACGCAGTGTGATATAATCAGAAGCTATTACACTGGTTAAAATTAAGTATTAAACTTACGTCACTAAGTATTTATTATTTGTTGTAAAAAATAATTGTAATAATGTCTGAATGTTCTCAAATTATAAATAATACAAATGTGTATAGACTACGCAAATAATTATTCATTGATTAAATATTAATTTACCATAATTACTTGTAAAGTACAATTTTTATGTTTATATTTTGCATTTTAAATTGACAGAAAACTAAAAACTATTGACCAATTTATATGTAAAACAAGTAGTTTTTATTATTCACTTTGATGACATTGCAACGATGTAAAATATTTATATTATTCAAATGTTATAACAACACTCTAATTATTGTTATTAAAAAGAATAATAATCGTTTTTAATTTTCATGTTAATTCAGGTTTCTAAGAATAATTTTTTAAATTGTTTTGTTTTTAATTTATATGCCAACTCATGAAATATTGAGAAAAATAAATTTAAAGATTTGTATTTTTTATATCTTACTTACTCAGTGAGTAATTAAGTTAACACTTTATTATCAACAACATCAACAACAAATAGTAATAAAAAAAATTATCGCACTTTAATTAAACTTTACTTGTCAAAGTAATAAACTCTCAAAATAGAGTTATTTATTGATGTTATATTTTAATAACTTTGCAACAAAGTTCAAAAAACTTAACGATTAACAAGTATTACAACTAAAAGTCGTAGTAGGAAATCATATATAAAAATAAATAATTTATTATTGCAATAAATATATGTATATTAACTTAAACATGTTTTTATCAATTTGTACATTAAACTTAGTCTAATTTTTTACTCAAGCTGCAAATTTTTATGATTGTTGTTATTGTTTTTAGTTAAATCTGTTTTTTATTAAAATATTTTGGTTACGTAACTTCAATTAACTCTTTTACAATTAATATTTCACGATAAATCAAACTATATAATATTTTAATGACTTTAAAGTATCGTTTAAGCAGAAAAATATGATTTTATTAAAATCTTACAAATACATTTAAACAATATAATAATTGTGTTAGTAAATATCTCGTTCTTTATTTTTTGTTAAATTTTATCAAAGAATTAAAATTTGCAAGTGACAAAAATTTAGTTGACAAGGTAGTTAAACATTAAATAATTAAAAATTTATTAAACATCTAGATGCTAAGATGTTGTACAGTTCAAGTTGATGTAGAAAGTACTCGTAAACTTAACCTCTTAACTCTAAAGACTCTAAAGACTGTAAAGTCTTAAAGACTGAAGACCTGTGAAGACCTACGCCCAGTTGCAGTCAAACCTGGTCAAACCTACGTCACACCGAAGAAAAAAAACACGTTGCAGATGCGCTTGTACTTGTTGTACAGATGCATTCTGGTTTAATTTATTTTTTAATTGATAGTATGCCCGTTTTAACGAACTTAAGATGCCTCCGTGAAACCCGTTTTGATGGTGGCATCTTAAGTTCGCCGTATTCTTATTATGAATGAAAAAATTTGTTATTCCAACGATAAATATAAAACTTAAAGTCATTTTACTACTAATTACATATTAGTTTTATTAATAAAAATTTTAATATTTAAGATTTTTTAATGTTTTACAAAATTTTAATAATTATTAACAAGAATAGAATCAAATACCTTATTAATGACTTTGAAAAACAAATGAAAAGTGAAGATTCTTGTAGTTATTGACGTCACAGCACGTCACAGACAAGGAAAATTAGCATTATAATCAAATGACACTTAATAAACGTCAGATTTAAGCTTTAAAATTTTAAAATTGAGTGATTAAAACCAGAATTAAGACAAAACCACATTAAATATTTCGAGAAAAGTTGCTTTTAGTGGACTTTTTTTATTTTATTTTTTAATATTTATTTATCTTAATTTAATCTCAAGAAACATGTTAATTAAAAATGATTAACAAGGGTCCGGTATAGACAATTAGTTGGTTTAATTTTTTGACATTTTACAATAAAATTTAAAAAAAATAAATTGTGTATAAACCAAGCACAGATTTTTAAAATAAAATTTATAAAAGTTAAAGTATTTATAAGCTCTTTAAGTCGTTTTGTATTATTTGTTGTAATTTACGTTAAAACTTGTTAATAATCATCGGTGTTACTTAATTATTTATTGTTATTAACGTAATTTACAATGCAACAATTATCTATTTCGTAATATGTGGTCCAAAAAAAAAGAACCGGTAATACCCAATAACGGCAACATTTCTCTATATTAATCATCTAACTTAATAAATTTATTATTTTTATTAACCTATAAATTTACGAATTGATGAAAATTTAAAAGTCAAATTATTTTTTACATTTTTACCTTGAACTCCAAGTTGGAAGTTTACAACTTAAATCTTTAATCTGTAAATCAACTTTAACTTGATTTATTTTGATTTATTGATACATTAGTGGAGGATCCAAAAATTAAAATATCACATGACTTATCGCGCTTTTTGTGACAAATGGATTTGTAAGATTTTTTGAAAACATATTGCATTTTGTCATCTGTAATCTGCAATCCAAGAGGTTTAAAGTCTAGACAGAATCTTAACATTCTTTTTCTCGACTGAAAGACTTTGACAAACATTCTTCTTTACACAAGATTGTGCTGTTGTGCGCTGCATTGTATTCAAATGATGTGCAAAGTCGTAAACAAATATAATTTACATGGGCAAAAATGTACTAAGGTTTTTCTTTATTTTTTTATATGTATACTGGGAGTTAAGCATTAAGTATGCTTTGATGGGATATTTATTTTTGATAAGATGGAATGCCACTGAACCAACAACAAACCATCAAGAAACATGAATTATTTTTAAGTTAAAAACGTTTAAGTTCAATGCTACAGCGAATTAACGACGTTTTTGATAAATATTGATAACATAAACATTGGTCAATTGTCCTTAATAAATTATTTTTTTAAATTATTATTATTATTATAATTATTATAATAATATAATTATAATTAAACTTGGGTTAAGTTAATTTTATCAACGATTTGGTATTGCAAAAAAAACGTTGGTTTGTTTATGAAATATAAAATTTTGTTTGTGTATATACACTGACTTCTGATTAAAACTTATCAACATTGTCTGTAGTTACATTAATAACAATTTTTGTAAAATTGGTGAGTCAATGACAACAATTTGACAGACAAGAATTGCGTGTAAAAATTTGTTATTAAAGGCAATTTTTATTATTATTTTATGTTTTATTAAGAATATTAATATTTATTTTGATAAGTGAGTGATAACTAGTAAGTTCTACCAAAAAATGTACAAAGATATTTTGTTGCTAAACAATTATTGTTATTTTTAGCAAAAAAATTAGTTTGTAAAGATTTTATATCAAAAATTAACCTAAAACTTACTAAACTGATTAAAACTTACTGACATTTACTTGTATTCTAACATAATTAAGATAATTAGTTGAGTATGTTATAATAAATATCATTTATTATAAACATTTTTTGATATTTTTATTAGAAACATGTGTTTTTATTGGGTTTGTATCAAAATTCAAGGTAAAACTAACCAAACTAACTAAACCGTGTTTGCTATAATTACATTTATCGCATATTTTAACAAATATCTTTAGTTATAAACAATTCTTCTTCTTCTTCGCGATTCGGCCATTGTGGACCATGCATAATATCATTTTATAAATAATTATTGTTTTTAAGTATATATTTGCAATTAATTTACTAATAATTATAGCAATTTTACTATAGTTATTATAACAATTCACATAACACTATTAAAATTAATAGGACTTGTTCCAAATAAATTGCTATGCATATTTTTGTAATACGTAGACCAATCACAACTCCTCACATCAAAAGGCATTAACTTCTTTTCATCATCCGACATATCATTCCACATTGCATCCACATTTTCCGAATCGTAGTTAAAATTATTTTGCAATAAAAACGATTGCGTGTCGTAAAACTTTTCAAACTCTCTTATATTTAAAATCATCCTAAAATAATAATATTAAAATCAAAAAAACTAAAATTTTATATGTCAATATTAATAACAATACTTAGATTCTTTGCTTCCAGGATTCACATCCTTCATTTCCAACAATTCTTTTCGTTTTGCAACTAAAGCTTCGTAATTAAAAACACCTTCGACATATTTCGAAAATGTATCCATAAATTTAATAGGATTAGTATTAGTTGTATTGTTGTAAACTTTAAATTTTCTAGGAAAAAAAATTTAAAAATTTAAACTTTAAAAATTTAAAATTTAAATTAATAAAAATTACTTATCAATAGCAGTACGATATGCTGAGATTAAAATAGCATTAACAACAAAATCAACTGGTAAACAATTAGCATTAACTAAAGGATTGGTGTTTAATACAAAACCACGTCCTGCTTCCATTAAAACACGAGCAAAGCCTGTTTTATGTCCAATCCAATATGGGGCAGGTTTTGTATAAGCTGGCATTACTATTAAATAATTTTAGTAAATAATATTGAAACATATAATGACATAATCTTTAAAATAAATTTAAAAATAAAGTAAAAACAAAGATTTACCGTTACCAAGACGATGAATTCCAATAGAAAACTTGTTTTTTCTTAATTCACATAAATTTTCAACAGCATTTTGTAGGTATGAGTTTGGACTCAACCAATCTTTAAAAATATCATCAACTTTAACGTTCAGTTTATTAGAAGGTTTTGAATTTAATACTTTTATCAGTTCAGGATCTTTGTAGATGTCTTCAGCAATATGATTTACTTCTTTACGTGAATTACTGTCCAGTGTACTAATTTGCATAAAACACTAAAAAAATTAATAATAATAATGATAAACATTAATTAACAACAGGAATTTATGAATATTCTATATTTGGTACTAACCTCTAATTTTTTACATTCTTGTGCAATATCTAACAGATCATTATTTGCATTAATATGCGAAGTAATTGTATTTGTTAACGATTGATTAACTGGTAACGATGTATTGCCATTAAAAATTAAATTTACTGATTGTTTAAGTTTGGTTATGGTGTCAGATGATAAACTTAAATTTTTTTGGGTAAAATCACTTTGTATTAATTTTAATTTTGAATAATCTGATGGGGGTTGTTCTTTTTTTAATTTATAAAACACCTGAAATTAATTAAAATATTAAGACCATTGTTTTTATAAAGAAAATATTAAATATTTAAACCAGTTAAACAGAAACGTTGGTTTACTATAGGCAACCAACATTACACTTTAAGTACATACTTCATAAATAAATGTATAATACATACTGGATTTTTAATGAAAGATTCTCTTCTGTTTGTTAGTATTTCACCGGGATGTTTTTGAACAATCAGGAAAATGTCACCAACGTCTGGAAAAACTCGTAATAGTCGTTCAACAAGTCCTAATCCTACAAAACTGGTGCTATTCGTTATTAAAATGT
>JARJDS010021003.1:0-12815 GCA_030264155.1 Atheta pasadenae | reverse complement strand
TGTGTGTGGATGTGTGATGTGATGGTGATGATTCGATGAAGTGTGTCAGTGTGCAACATTTTCGCGACTCGCCGGAGAGAGGGCGCAGCATCAAAAAGCATCAGCATAAAAAGCAAATATTGTTGTTTGCCAAACACTCGGGCGATTATGTGTGCAGCGGGCTTAATAAATAATTGCAGCGCGGTTGCAGCATCAACAGGCGCAAAAGCACAAGCATCAAACATCACATTATCCGCAACCCGTAAAACATTTTTTTCATGGGTTGCAAATGGTTGCATACGTTAATCTAGTTAATTTGTTCACTAATGGTCAAAAATAACAAAAAAACAAAAGTTGTTTTGTTGATACTTAGGTAGGTTACACACGAAATCAACAACTTTTGTTTTATTCGCTCAAAACTAAAAAAACAAATGAACAACTTAACATAACCTCAATAAATTTAATTATAAATAAACCCGGTTTTTATATTGATGGAATATTTGTAAAATATTGTTGTTGTTTTGGCAGTTGACGCTGTGCGTGCGCGGTGGAGAGGCGCAAGCACGTCTAATGTTGTGCAAACCGATTAGGCCGGATCACAATGGAATAGATTGTGTGCGCGCCGCCGCCTCCAACGGGCCCACGCCCCACGCCGCCGTCTAGAGTGTACGTGTTTATTGTTTGATAGACAAATTTGTACAAAGTCCAAACGATATGTCAATAGACTTTATACGCTACTCTCCGCACCGTGCTTGCAATGTGTGTTGTTCGCCATGGTGGAGCAACACATGTCGAACGAACGGAAAGACACGACACGACATTAACAGACAAGTCAAGAATAGCTGAATAGATAATTAGTCTTACAACATTGCTTACACTCCACCATTCCATTCAAACGTTCACTCAGCGTTCACTTTAATGAAGTTGAGATTAAATTGATTGACAGATTGACATGTTGATGTATTGACAGATGACAGTAATAAAACTAATAAAAACCACATATTAGATTTTTAGTAAAAGCTTGTGTTTTGTTTTTTTTACAACATTACCTAATTGTATTCAAAAACAAAATTTGTTTGTTTGAAATTGGCGTGTTTGTGTTTTAGTGGCACAATCAACAAATTTTGTTTTTTTGTTTTGTTTCTATTGAAATTAGAAAAAAACAAAACAGGATTTTTTTATTTTGTTGATTCTGAACTGCTGTTTTCATTTGTTTTTTTTTTGGTATTTGTAAAATTAAATTTTTTAAAAAGTGATACTCCTATAGTCAGAGTTCATTTTCTGTTCCTGGAACCGAGTTGATGTGTCTGGTCCTCTGCTCGGCGACAGAATGCCCCACTCTGGTTGTTAGCACGCATGCGTTAAAACCGCGGTTGGTAGGAGATCCCCCATCCATGCCACCTCTACTGTGAAATTCATTGTGCGCGCCACCATCCAACCGGCATCGACCAATCGCAACATGTCGACACGACCTTGTTACTCTGGCAACGCTCGGTTTCGTGCCCGCTATTGGCGTGTTGGTATCTATGACGACTAAACTTGGAGCAGTAAAGGGCGGAGCGTGCGCAGCTAGGCGCGCGCTTGGCATGTTTGGGCAGAGAGCCTAAAGCTTCGGGTACTTCACTTGGGGCTTGTAGTATCTAAGTAAACACGCGCCGAGCGAGGAGTATTTGTTTTTCCAATCAGTGCTCGGTCGCCCGCCACAGCACAGCAAGCTAAAACCTAAACCCCTGGAGTTTGGTGCGCGCGGATCATATACGTGTGTCCCACATATTCATCTCCTTCAAACTGGAAACCCACAAGTAACACCCAAGTGCATCTGCGATTGTTTGCGCGTGCAGAAACTGGTAGTGAGTGATGTAAACAATGATACAAGGATAACCCACAGACAGAGAGAATACCGAAACGAAAACTTTAATCGATATTTAGTGCGTTGCGAATAAATAACAACTCGAAGTGAACAACTAACAAAGAAACAGTGCTTATAATCCAAAATGTTATCACACAAATCGTATCCGGAGTCATCGGTGATGTCTTCGGTGGCATCCGCGTCGGCGACGAACGCAATGTCCCGGATGACCCCCGCATACTCAATGAATTGCGTGACAATGCAAAGCTGCTCACCACAGGGTCCAACCTTTGGTTCAGGGATGCTAAACTCCCCGATGACGACCATGTCGATGAACGACACCTCAATGACCACCACACCGATGGGTTATAGTGCAATTGGATCTCCAATTTCCAATATGAATATGCACATGGCGCAGGCCGCCACCATCGGTAATGGAACCATGGGAGCGGCAGCGATGAATGGCTACGCCGCTGCGAGCTTATCATGTCGTGGCGATCCATCGGGTGGTGACGCCTCGCCCAATTCAGCGCTGCAACGCGCCAGGGAAAAACCCTACCGACGCAGCTACACACACGCCAAACCACCATATTCCTACATCTCCCTCATCACCATGGCCATACAGAACAGCCCACAAAAAATGTTAACCCTCTCCGAAATCTACCAATTCATCATGGACCTATTCCCATTCTACCGACAGAACCAACAGCGTTGGCAGAACTCCATAAGACATTCGTTATCCTTCAACGATTGCTTCATCAAAGTCCCCCGGACACCAGACAAGCCCGGTAAAGGTTCCTTCTGGTCCCTCCACCCCGAATCTGGCAACATGTTCGAAAACGGTTGCTATCTACGTCGTCAGAAACGCTTCAAAGACGACAAGAAGGAAATGCCCAGAAACTCACACAAATCCCCATCGCATGGTGGCAACGGTATTGATTCAGGTTCCAATGGAAAGAAAACTCCTCTACATCAACAGGACGATGTGAATCCACTAAACCCCCATAAACACCACATGGATAAATCTGGTGACGCGCATATCTCATCTTCAATGCTACTCCAATCCAAACTAGATATGGATCAGATGAGTCTGTTGCACCACAACGACCTGAATCAATTGCACCACAATCAACAACATCACAACTTGACGCAAGAGGAAATATCCGCGATGGTAAATCGCCATACACTATCATCATTGGGTGATCATCAAATGTTACATCATGGTGCAGTGCCGCATCATCTCAAGCAAGAACCGTCTGGGTACACGCCACCAATGCATCCGTTTAGCATCACCCGATTGATGACCAACGAAAGCAAGACGGACATTAAGATGTATGATATGCAGTATAATACGTACAATACACTCTCCCCGCTTTCCAATAGTGTGCACACGCATTCATCGATAGGAAATGATTATTACAACTCGTCGCTGTACCACACCTCAGCTGCGGGCACGACCAGCTTGTGACATCAGTATCCACTCGCGTAATCAATATTGGTATCATCAAATAAGAGAAACATGTGAATTTTCCACAACACAACAAACAAAACAATTGAATCGAAAGTAGTGACCTAAAGCATTTGTTTTTTCGTTTATCAAAACAAAACACAAACCGAAACTTTGCTTGCCATACGATTGAAGTTGTTTTGTTTATTTTCACAAACAAAATTTGTTTGGAATCATCATAAGATTCATTTGTTTCTCATTGTGGGCACTGCAATCGGCCAATCGCTATCATCACTAACAACCACAATCGTTGTGTTGTTGATGTTGTTATATATAAAAAAATCTTATTATTATTATTAATTACCAGCATTTCTTTTTGTTTCGACGTGTTTCGTGTGGTTTCGTCAAAAAGCGTCGGAATCGTGCAATAAGTGATAAGTTTGTTTTTTCGGACGCGACGACTACATACAAGCTCTATCTATACGTGTACATTGTACATAAACCCTTTTAGATATAAAACAAACGAAATATTATTATATATACAAAACAAAAAAAAATCAACAACAAAAAACAAAATCATTCATATTTATATACGATATAAGCACAAAACAATTGATGGTTTTGTTTTATGGGTTTTGTTTGGAAAACAAAAGAACTCAATTGAATGTTTGCATTTAAAAAACAAACAACTCACAAGAACAACTCGAATTGATTTTTTTTTTCATTTAGGTTATATTTTTGAATCTTTTGCCGAATTGGATTTTATCGAATTGTAAATAATTATTAAACAAAACGAACCAAACAAATTTTATTAAAGAAATTAAATACGAAAATTACAACAAAGAAGAAAACACTTGTACATAGTTTAATTTTATTCTCAAATTTTGAAGTGCGTGACGTGCAAGATGTAATTTTTGCATATTGTCGGCCATGTTGTCGTCGGCCATGTTGGGTCGTGTAAGGCGCCGAAGGCGATTGAATTAAATTTAATTACGATAAAGAAATAGTTAATTATTATTGTACTATATGTACTTATATGTATTATATTTACTTTTTGTCACAAATAAATGTTTCAATGAATCTTTGAAAAAATGTGTTTTTGTTTTTGTTTCTGTTTGAAATTACAGATGTCAGGATTGATTGTGTCAATTTTTTGATATTTGAAAATTTTCGGTTGGATTATTGCAAATTATGGACATTCTTCATTCAGTGTCGTCTGGTTTTGGTAATACAAGTTTGATGGAGTCGGAAAAGCAAATCCAAAATGATTGTGCCGCGAAGGTGAACCACTTGTTTGTGAACGTCGCCGTCGGATATATCACGCTGTTGATCATCACGGCGGCCATTTTGTGGTACTTGCTACATATGCATCAGCGTAGCTATGCGCAAGCCGTCGCTCGTGAGCTTTATCGAAAAACGTTCACACTAAATGTAAGTAGAATAATTAAAAACTAATTTTTTAAAATTTAATTAAAACATATTGATGAAAAAATAGATTATTTTTCATTTGTTTTCTTCATAACAGCGGTTGTTTTGATGAAAAACAAAAAATAAACAACACTTAGAATCGAAAAAACAAATTTTGTTTTTTTGGTTTTCATTTGTTTTGTGATAATTTGCTATTTAAAAAAAATTCAAATGTTTTATTTTCCTCATCAATAATCTATGTTTGTGTTTTGTTTTTATTTTATTTACTCATGGAATTTATTTCAATTGTTTTTTTTTGTTTACCTACCTATACCTAATACTTATAGTTTTGTTTTGTTTCAACTGTTTTTTGTTATTTTAAAAATATCATGATTGTTTTGTTTGTTTTATTGTTGCGATTTCAGCCATCTTTACAAGTTGTGCATCCTTATTATCCAAAACAAAGAACATCAACAACAATGACAAGAGGTACGTGCATTAGAAGTATAAATCCTAAACTGCTGGAAGTGGAGAGATCAAACTGTCAGAGTCAAACGGATGAAAATTGTCAAGTGGATGCAATGTTTCGTCGAATAATGCAATATCGATTGATGGACAGAAACATTGATAAATTCTTGGCCGGGCCAAATAATCGAAGTATTCTCTGTGCAAGTACCACTGATTTTTTAAAGAAATTTTAAGTATTTTTTGTTTTACAAAACGCTTTATAAACATTTTGTTGTGATCTATATTTTGCTAAATTTTATTTGAGATTTGTGATTTATCTATCAATACATTTCTAACAATTTGTAATACCTATTTGCACATACCTACCTGCCAAATCAATGTGTGATTAAACATTTCGTTGTTTTACTTGAAATTTTGTAGTTATCCACTTGAAGTACTTAATAATTGAGTGATGTTTAAACAAAATTGTGTATATTAGGTAAGTACAACTTATAATTTTACAATAAAGTTCATTAATTGTGATGAATATTTATTATAATGTATTATTTTTTGTTAAAAAGATTTAAATAAAAAATCACTTCGTTTTTAACAAATTAATGAATAAAATTAGTGATTTTATTGGGTACAAGAATTATTTGTTAAGAATTGAAAGTTGCATCAATTTTTTTCTAATCAAAATGCCTTTATTCAATTGTTCGTTTTCTATAAGTCAATAACTTTTGTTTTTTGTTCATAATTTATTTATTATGAAAAACAATTGCGATTTTTCAAATTTTTATTTCTTCTTTTTCATTGTGTAGATATTGAGATTCAATTGTTTGCTTTTCAACAGCGAATAAATAAACATCCGCTTGTGTTTATACAAAAAACAAAAGTTATTGATTCCATATTGTTTCTTCCCAAAACTTGAAAACAATTGAAAAAAAATAACAAAAGCAAAAACAAAAAAATCATTTTAATATTGTAAAGTATATTTTGTTTTAAAAAATTAAATATTCAAGAAACAAAAATTGTTATTTTTATAGTTTGTTTCTACGTGAAATGTTATTGAAACAAAAATAAATTAATCGTAAATTAATTTTGATTTGATTCAACGATAAGTTACGAATTACCCACATTTATAAATAGAACTTTATATTATAAATGTGGATAATTCGTAGCGAAAATATTTGACTTAAATAGACTCTCACACAATCGTATAAAGTATATAAACGCTTTTTATTTCATCATGATGGGACTTGCTTTATGTAAAGAACAAACATTTAGTTATACTTAAAGTTTAAGTTTCGAGTGAGTACATACAAACACTCTTACATATACATTAAGCACATTTACAATTTGATCTGCTATTTTAGAGTGTGTTTAGTGAATTTAATGTATATAGGTAATTATATGTATTACATTTACATTGTATGCAATGCAATTTAACAGTTTTAACTCAAAACAAAAGAAAACAAGCAAATTTTTTGTTGATTATATTTTAAAATGTGTTGAAATGTCATATTTTGTTTTTTGTTCTAAATTTCTTTAGGTTCTTTAGTTTTATTTGTCAACATTCAATTGTTTTCAAACATAAATATAAAACAAAAGAACTCTAAACAAACTTCAGTTATAGGTATAGGTCCGTAAACATTCAGATGTTTTCACTGTTGAACTCTGAGAGAAACAAAATTTGTTATTTAAACTTTAACATGCTTTTGTTTTATATTGAAACATTCAAATGTTTGGTACCAATTCTAAAAACAAAATGTTATTTTGTTTATTATTTGAGTATAGCATATTAATAAAAATTAATTAAACAATAATCAAACAATTTTAATATTTAAATTGACAAATATTTATTTATTTTATAAAAATTAATTCGTATTTGTTATTTAAAAGCGAGTTTTATTATCATTTATTATTTATAAGTGAAAAAAAGTGAAAAACATTAATAGGTATGTATGTAATGTTTAGGTTATAATACATAGGTATTGTAGTTATTGTAAAAATGTGTTAGTAATATAAATGTAGATTGATGAATGAGCATTGAGCATTCAAGCATAAAGCATGAGAAACAACATTGAATAACTGAATAACTGAACGCACTTGAATGCTGTTTTGTTTATTGTGTTTATTAATCATTACGCTTCTATTATGTCGATTGGAGTCGTTTAAAAGTGTCAACAAATTAAGACAACAAGTGCAACTACAGTTAAGTACAATAAAAGTAGTTTACTAGTAACTAATATAAATGTTTAAAACAAACACAACTTAAAGAAATAAAAGAAAAATAACAAGAAATGTGAAATAAATTAAGTATTAAATTCAATTGTTTTTAGTTAAAATTTAATGGAAAGTTTTTAAAATCAACAAAAACAAAACTTGTTATAAGTATTTCACTGTTTTTGTATTGTTTTTTTGTTTTTTTCACAAGTTCATACACACTTTTCAATTGTTTCAATAATTCAAATGTTTATTTTGTTTTTTTTAACGCATAATTATCCTTAAAACATATTTTGTTTCAGTTTTTTTTATGTTAATTTTATTGTAGTTTGTTTAATTCTTTAGTTTGATGATTAGATGATTCAAAGACTTCGAAAATATTTATGTAATTGTATCAATTTGCTACATATGGAGATTTAAACAGCGACAATGAAATAAGTAGCGCCTAATAACCTAACAATAGAGCGTCTAAACGGGCGGTAAACTACCCCCTGGTCCGACGAAACCTCACAACGAGGGCGCAGAGGGCGCAAAACCAAATCCGCAGCGCGACAATATACAACATAATAATGGTCACAAAACTGTGCAAGGACAACGAAAACGGATATACGCATTCAATTCGACACGCACCCTTAATATCAAACTACTAATACATTATTCAATGCGTAGCGAAATAACCCTCTTTTATATAAAGCACAAAACAAAAACAAATTAAGCAAAAAACAACTAATTTACTAAAATATTTAATTTTGTTTTTTAATTTTTTAACTTTCACTTTGTTTTGCTTCAAAACCAACAAAAACAAAAGTTGTTTATTGAATTTTTAGTTTTGCAAGTGAAGAAGCAGTTGTTTCTTTGTTGATTTTATTTTAAAATAAGTGTTTTGTTTCTTTTGTTGATTTCTTCTATTAAAATTCAGATTTTTGTACATTTTTGGAGCAAAAACAAACGAAAGCAATTATAAACTATATAATTATAGTTGTTGCTTGATAGATAAGTAATTATTTTAGTTGTAGTAAGTTGTAAAATTGTAATATAATTTTAAATATTTATTTTATTATATAACATTATTATGTGTTTCAATATGGGTTGGATTATTTTAGTGTTTTCCGTTATTTTTTATTTTTAAACATGGCAAACACTTTATGACGCAATTTTATTACGAAATCTGTGTACATTTAGCGAGCTATGCGACTCTATGGATTCAGTGTGTGTGTTGCGCACGTAGGCCAACGGCGGCGGCGGCACGCGGCGGGGGCGACGGCAATAAAGCGCGCATGTGCTTCGCCCCGCGGGCGTCAATAACGGCGCCCGATCCGCCGCCGCCACCGCCATCGCCGTTGTCGGCTGCCATCGCCCCAAAACGCCGCCAATGCCAGCGACAATCCAGTGCTACAAGACTACATGCCAACGGGAATACAGGACTTCCCAAAAATTTCTGTAATAGAAGGTTTCATTAATATTATGTAATTTCAATTACTAACTAACAATTTTTTTTGTGACGTCACTCGTGTCTACAAAACAAACAAACTTTGTTTTAAAACAAAAGATTTACATTTACCTACAAATATTTGTGTTTTGTTTTGTTTTTGATTCACACAGTAGCAAACAAAATAAAACAAAACAAAAGAAGTGTTTTTATGATTTTGTTTATTGATTATTTTTAATATTAGTCTTGATTTTTTGTAGTGCTATTGATTTTGTTACAACACGATTGACACGAAGTGATTTTCGACCCTTCGCTAGTTGAGTGCATACTGAAAGCGACAATGCGTTGTACGATTTTACGAATTGCAGGAAATGAAATGAAAATGGACAATGGTCAATTCACTAATGCCATTTATGATGATCTCTTTCATTTAGTATTTGTCACGTTTGGATAAACCATACTTAAAACTTACACAATTTATTATAAATGTTTTAATATTCTAAGTTATTCATTTGTTTTTTTTTTCTGTTCCAAACAAAAGTTAGTCAATAAACAAATGCGGTACCACAAAACAAAAAAATAACTAAAATAACAATTTTTGTTTTACTGAATAACAAACTCATTCATTTGTTTTTTTAATATTTTGTTTTTTGTTTCTTATCAACACAATAACTATCACTATCTAATGGAATAAAAAAACAAGTTTATTTTTTTATTAAATGATAACGTTGGACCTAAAGGGTTAATCGCATTAAAACCCTTTGCGATTTTTGAACCAAGTTTGAACCTGTCGTCGTGAATGTAAAATGCGCATTGCACATGTTGTCCTTGCGGAGGGTAGTTTTAATCGCTGACAATGAGCTTTGACGCTTCCACACACTCAGGGTGAAAAAGAAAACAACACATGTACGAATACGTTTAGAATCCGAATGCGAATATGGTGGTTGAGGTTGAATCGAAAAATAGATACATCCAATTGTGGACATATGGCCCAACTAGCAGGCGAACATAATTTTATTATTTAATCACGCCGCGCGTATTAACACCGTACAACAACTTTATCTCTCCGCACATCAATGTTACGTGTCACCCTGTCTGCCCATTACAAATGACAACTGCCTTTACTCACGATACGGCCGCACGATAAAAAGCGATAAACCGTAGAAATCTGTTTAATTGAAGCCAATGTATTTAACCATTGAAGGGGAGTGAATATTAAACAAAAAAAAAACAAATGAGATAATATAATCATTGGGTAAATTAATTAATTTAATATTATACATTTTTTATTTTGTTTTTAGTTTAATTTCCAATTGGAAAATAAGAAACAAAATAAAACAAAAGACTAACAGACATATTATAGGTATTATGGATCAAAACAAAATCAACGCGTTTGTTTTGTAAACAAATAAAAAAATAAAACAAAAGAATAACAAAATAAAACAAAACACTGCTATTACTATTTAGGTATAAGTACAAGTAAAGAAAAACAAACAAAAATTTAAAAACAAAAGAATAACAAATTGGTGAAAATATTCTCAATCAAAAACAAAACAAAATACAACAACAAACGTAAAGCGAAAGTGTTTCAAAGAGATTAAAATAACAAACAATTGAAAAAGTAGAAAACAAAACAAATCAAAAACATTCACAACTGATTTTTGCCTAGTAACAAAAAAAACAAAACAAAATCGAAACGTTATTTTTTTAAAAGGGAAGAAAAATTACTAAAAACAAATGAAAAACAAAGTATCGAAAAGCGTATGTTGTTGATTTGTTATCTTGAAAATTTCTAGAAACAAAATCGTTGAGTTAATTTAGCAAATCAAATTTGTAAAAATGTTAAATTCGTTAAAAATGTGATGAAAATGTTCCACTCGATTGTGTCCAATACTTAGCTCCTAAAAAACATCATAACGATTTCTTCGAATTGCTGTTTCTGCTTCGTTAATGAAGCAACGAAGCACAAAAAAACGCCATGCGACTATGTAAATGCAGTGAGTGTTAATTCAAGTTAAGAAAACGAGTGTCAAAGTGTATTGACTTCCATTTTCTCCTCGTCGTTATCGTTTTTCGTTCATCAAAACGTTTTTTGCGTTTGGAAATTTTCCAACTTTCAAGCTTTATTAGGATTAATTGAGCAAAGACATCATCAAGTCTGTACGATTCGAGTGCAACGCACGAATGATTTCTGATTAACTCTAATCGACGTCATAACGAACCAAATCGACGAAAATCGCCCGAATCAAGAAACAAAAGTTTCTTAGAAAGAAATAATGAATTGACACTGGTTGAAAAGTTTAATGACTCAAAAAGTAAAAAGTGATTAATCACATTTCGTTGTAATTTCCTTTTTTTAGCGCTTGTAATAAATTGGCGCTTAGTTGGGAATTAAATTATGATTTATTCCCGTCTAACCGAAAATCGGTGTTTAGTACACAAGCTTTTGGCGAGTGCTGTACCTCGATTCCCGTTTTAATCATAATAACATTATACACCTATGTGACTTACACAAGCGCATTTTTTTGTACATGTGTGTCTGTGAGTGTATGTTGGAGACGAGAAAAATACGAAATGTGTCGAAAAAAGGCCAGATAAGAACGCGGGAAACGCCCGACGTGTAGAGCGAAGGTAAAAATGTTTATATGGAAAGAGAGCAATGGTATGGTGTTGCGAAAAGAGTGTGAAAGAGATGTGTAGACGACGCCGGCGAGAGGCCGTGGGACCGATATGTCACCGCCAAGCTAGTAATCTTATCAGCCCGCCAACGACTGATAATGGTAAACATCCCAACAAACGGTGAGGGAAAATTTATAAAAAATTGTCAGCGAAGGTTTTACTTCCAACGATCCACAACTGATCAATTGATCACTAAACAGTTGGTGTTTTGTTTCAAAATCAACAACTTTTGTTTTTTTTTAAATGACTTGATATATCTCGTTATTCTTTTGTTTTTTTTGTTTTTGTTAAAAAACAATTGAAATAAATTGCCACTGAAAGGTTGGCAGTTCAAAGTAAAACAAAACAAAACAAAACAACTGAATAAATTGGACCTAAAAAAATAAAACAATGTTTATTGATTTCTGATTTCTAAATTGTTTTCTTTTGTTTCATCGTTAATATTTCGTTTCATGTTAACGTTTTATTTAAAAAAACAAATTTTTATATTCTTATTTATATTGTTATGTTGCTATATCTGTTATATATTTATATTTAAGTTGTGGTGATTGTTGATATCGTTTCATATCATATTCTTGAAGTGATTGTATTGTACCGAGGGTTGAAAGTGCTCACTCATACTCTTACTCATAAATGTACTCTCGTTTCGTCATATTGAAGGTAGAAAGTAAGTGCTCGAGTTCTTTCAGAAACCGGACGGATGAATAATAACACTCGATCATCTGGCTTTGTGTTCCTCATCATCGCCGCCATTATTTCGCCGCGTTGCGGCAAGCAAGTGCTTTTATTCTCGCTGGCGAAAGCTTTATTCTACCAAACGCTAAGCTTCCATTCTTTTATACAGTCCAAATCATCCGCACAAGCTGCAATAAAGACATTAACAAAGCCCAGCACGCTTGAACTTTGTATTCAGCAAAAGTTAAACGTCAAAAAATCTTAAACCTACACGTTTATATTAAACGCCATCTGGTATATACTAGGAGTAGTTATTAAAATTTAGTGATAAGTGGTAATAACATTTTTTTAAAATTATTGAACATCTTACAAGGAAATAATCATTAAAATAAAAAATTGTTTATTGAAGAAACAAAAAACAGTGCATAGAATATATAAAACTCCAATAAAACAAAAGTTGTTTATTAGTCTTTTAAATTCATTTGTTTTTTTTTAGCATTTGTTTTGTTTGGTAACTCAATCAAACAAAAAACAATTGCAAAATAACAAAACCTGTTATCAAGATATTAACATTCAAATGTTTTTTTCCACACCTTATGCCTGTAACTGCTTTTGTTTTGTTTTGTTTTGTTTCAGTTGTTTTGTTTTAATGCCAATTTTGATACTTGTTTATCCCT
>JARJDS010020975.1:0-21389 GCA_030264155.1 Atheta pasadenae | reverse complement strand
ATTTTTACGTAAAATTACCAATCACAACTTTATATTTTGTTTATTTTAATTTAGATTAGCAAATGAGAGCTCAGAATTTAATTTTTTCAATTTTTTTCTTAAAACTGAACAATAACTACTTAAATGTTTTATCTTTAGGTTGGAACTGTCCAATTGGAACCCAATTACATTGGTCGATTATAAAAACATAATTGTTTTTCTGCGTTTTAACTAACAAATATGAGCACAGATTACATGTTTGTGTTTATAGTAGTCAATCAACTGTCAAGTTACTAAATTATTACGTTAAATTACCCATTACAACTAAATGTTCTTGTTAATTTTAATTTAAATTAGACAAACACAAAATTAGGCAAACTAAAAATTTATTTTTTAGTATTTAGACTTGCCAAGAACTACAAAAATTTAATTTGTTTGTGTTTGAACTGCCCAGTTAGATCTTAAGATAACAATTCATCACTGAACTTTGGGTTTAAACTTAACAATCAGTGTTAAGGTCGCATTTTTTGCGTTTGAAATAGTTAATCATCTGTCAACTTACTAAATTATTCCGTAAAATTACAAAACACAACTAAATGTTCTTGTTTATTTTCATTTAAATCAACCATTTTATTACACAGAACATAGTTCGTTATTTGTTTTGGTCAATTTTTAAAACATTTAGGTACTTAAAACTGGTCAAGAACTACTTAAATTTTGTTTTTTTTATGTTTGATCAGCTCAATATAAACACACTGGTCAATTTTCATCATTTTTTTTAATTATCTGTAGTTGAACTAGCCAATCAAAGCAAATCAAAGCTAAAATTATTATTATTACGACAAGTTACCAATCACAGTTTATTTTAATTTAAATTAACCAATCCCAGCAATCAATCTTTACAACTTTTACTTCAAACAAGCCAATAACTACTCAAATATCATTTGTTTAACTTTCTACTGTCCTAGAAATATTCAATATTTCCGATTTAATTTTTTTTTTTTCTAAATTCGAAATTTTCTTGTGGTAAACAAACAAATAATATTTTTATTTTTAATATAATCACGTAAATATAACATTTCAAACCAAAATTTTATAAATTAGACAAAAAAATTAATAAACTTCATAAAATTTTCTTTAAATAATTCACATTTTCACCAAACAAAACTAATAATTTTTCACACAAAGTTAATTTCAAACATGTTATGACACTAATAGCGTTTAAACTCACATAATACCTGATAACCCACACTCTACATTAAAACAAAAACAAAACATAAACTACCAACCCTTCACAACCCTGCATAACTAAGTTAAACGCATAACACGCGTCCTACACGTAATTAATAACGTTATTTCCTGTGTTAAATCATAAAGCGCGACCATTTGATTATAATCACGGCATAAACCGCAATTTATTAAATTTATTAAACACACGTTTAGACTACAATTCACAAATGTATGCAACACGTCAACCAATCTGATAAGAATCACAAAAATCACAAAAATAATAAACGCAGCACGTAATTAATCAAAACCAAATAAATTAATAACTGTCGTCGCCTTTAAGGGTAACGTAAAACAAAAACTATCTATCTTTTACTTTTTTTTAATGTAAAAACTACCAAAACCACCCTTTAAGTTAAAATTAGAACAGTAGCTTGTTTATTCATTAAAATAACTAAAAATGCAAATGAATTCATGATACATGTAGGAAGTTGCAACCAAAAATACATTTGCATTTGGAATTTTCAAGTTTAGAAAGTGATTTAAGGGTGAAACGGTACGATTTTTGCATTTTTATGTTACCACTGCACATCCGACAAGCGATAAGCATTTCGGAATTAATTGCCGTGTTATCATTATCGTTTCATCGGTTTATCATTTTATGATATCTAATTATCACCACTAAGGGTTGACTACACAAGGGTTGATTATTTTTATATGAACCAGAGTGCGTGACGCATTAAACTCACGCTTTAAATTTTTAAAAAATTAATCAAAATCAAAGCTTTAGTTTTGATTTTTTTTAAAGAAACTTAAATTTTGGTTTTGTTTTTGAACTTTTAGAGCTTTTTGACAGTTTGGAGCTTGTAGTAAAAGCTTGAAACTTAATTACAACGATTAGTAATTAGTATGTGATGTATATGACGTTAATTAATGACTTTCAACGTAGTTAGGGACGGAGGAATGTTGAAAATTAGAAATTTTGAGGTTAAAACTCACCGTTAATTTATCTAATCAAAAACTTTGATGAATTAGTGTTGTCGGTCGCACATTATTGAAGTATCCTTATTCCAGAACTAGTTTCATTCTTTTACTTAAGTTTTTTCTGTCTTTAAATTAATTATTTACACAAATTTACACTAAAATTTTTATTTTTTTAATGTTTTCGTTTTGGAGCTTTTGTTTGGCGCACAGTTTTCAGTTAGGTTTCAAAAATTAAAGACGCAAAGCTAGGAAAAGTTGTGGTACTATAATACGGGTCGGATCGTTGATGATGCCGGCTGCCCTTCTGTTTCGATGTCCCTCAGCCCGGGCCCGGGGGCGCCGTCAAGCCGCGTGCGCTGCGCGCCAATCGCGTGCTGTTCACTTGGACGCCGTCGTCGGCGTGGCCAATCGGCGCGCATAACACGCACGCCCTTTGGCAGGCCGAGCGCCCGGCGAAGGCGGAGCTTCTTGTCCCTTGGGGACTGTCAGCTGCTCTCTCCACCACCGCTTCTACCTTTTGGATGCGCGCTTCTCGCCGCCAAACGAATACCATTTCGGCGCTGAGACCTTCACCTGGCGGCGCGTCGTGTTGGCAACCAGTCAATTCCACATCGCCATTGAGTTTTTGGTAACTTTATGTGACTGATGTAATGGTAACTCATAGTAATGGCCACTTTTTGTTAGAAACTTTCTTTGTTTCTTTGTTACTGTTACCTTTACTTTATCACTATGTATGCAACCGGGTTAACATGTATGTTTAGTTATCTAATGTTTTTGTTGTAGGCAACCCGAATACCACATTTTGTGTTGCTGTGTCAATGTAGATGGTGTGCAGGCTAATCAAAGCAAAAGCTTTGCTTGGTGGCTTTCGGTTGCTTTATTCTTGTATTCAGTCAGTATTCGGGGTGATAAGATCACACCTTTGACCCTTCATGCGTTGCAGGGTTGTAACTTTGGGTAATTCTACATTAGCATTAATTGACAAACTGGGTATGCAACTTTGTGTTCAGTAAGAAATTTTACAATCAAAATTCATTGATTTTTTTTATGTTTTTGACGCCCAAATGCTTGAAATTTATTCCATTTTTTTATGTTTTAGGCGCTTGAAAAAATCTGCCTTTGTACACAACCACCATCGCATTATCCAGCGCCGGCATCCTTTGCAATCGCAGGGAGCAAAGCACAGAAAGCACAGAAGCGCACCGCTTGTATTCAGATTGAAGTGTGCACTCCATTCGTACGCCTTTGTGACGTGCGTTTTTGATCTCCGAGACATGAATAACGGCACATCACCACAATTCCATTCCTTCGCACGTCGCTGTATCATTCGCATACACAATTGATGCGAATAAAATCGCCACTAAATAAAAATAAACAAATATTTTGAGTGTACACTCGGTTGCCTATAGTTTACAAGCGAGCAAACACAATCAAATTATTTTTGTTTTTGTTTTAGTTGTGACTACAGTGAAGATGGTCAACGATGGTCATCCACATCCGGTTGAATCAGAGCTATTATTCTATTATTTATTTACATGTACGGGTGGTTCTTGAGTCTGGTCCCGAAAATTAATTAATTTAATCAGCGCCAATAACTCTCGAGTGTTGTCTTTTAATGTTGTAATGTTGTTGAGACAAACAGCGACAAGGTGGTTATTGGAACGGATGCGTTTGAATTTTTGGTTTAACATTTTAGAGTTTTAATGCCCTGTTGAAGTGTTGTTCGTCTGGTGAAGAAGGAGTGGAGTTGAGAGATAAGTCGATGATTACGCGCCACGCGACATTTTCTCAGGAGTGATTTTTTTTTGCGTTGTTGATGTACTGTGGTGGACTTGGCGCGTCCAATTATATCGACGAGGCGGCACCTTTTGCGTTTGAAATCAATGCGCATTGCGTCAATGCGACAAGGGTGCTTGTAGATTCAGACAAGCATCAAGTTGATGGAGAAGTACATCAAGCACCTTCGTGTTTGTTTGATGTTAGATGTCTATACACTATGAGGAACAGTACAAGTTGTATCTATCAAAATACATAAAATAATTATAGAGATGTGGAAGGGCAAATGATTTTTGAGTATTTTATTAGTTACTTAAATAATTAAAATCGTCAGTTGTACGCGGGAGGTTTGTAAGTTTGGTCATTTTTTTGTTGGGTTAAAACAAAATGAAGAAAATCATTGCACAATATTATTTAGTATTTTTGTTTTTTGGAATTTTCTATAATTTGAAAGGTGCTCTTTTACATATGATTAAATTTGACCGCTAAATCATCCCCTAAGTATGTTATTTTTGTCTTCAAAGTTCACTTTTTTAGGTTTTAAAGTATAGTATTGAAAACATGTTTTGGAAAATATTGAATATCTCTTTACAATATTATTCAAGGTTTTTGTTTATATATTTATTTTATACTTTAAATGTTATTCTTTGAAGTAGGACTAAAATCATTCTTTAAATCATCCCCTAAGTATTTTATTTTAGTCTTTAAAGCTGAGCGACTTTTTAAGTTTTAAAGTTTAAGTTTAGTATCAAAAACAAGTCCTGCAAAATAAAGAATATCTCTGTAGAATATTATTCAATTTTCTAGTTTAAAAGTTTCTTGCACTTTTTAAGGGTTGTTTTTTAATGTATGACTATAATCAATATCTGAATCATCTTCGAAGTATTTTATTTTATTCCTCAAAGTTAAGCATGTTTAGGTTAGGTTTAGGTGAAGTTTAATATTAAAAACATGCTTTAAAAATATGGGATATCTCTTTAAAATATTATCTAATTTTCTCTTTTAAAATTTTCTTTAATACTTTAAAAGTTATTCTTTGGAGTATGACTAAAATCAATGTTTGAATCATCCCCTCAGTATTTTATTTTAGTCTCTAAAGCTGAGCGACTTTTTAAGTTTTAAAGTGTAAGTTTAGTATCAAAAACAGGTCTTGCAAAATAAAGAATATCTCTGTAGAATATTATCCAATTTTCTCGTTTAAAATTTTCGTGCTCTTTTTAAGGGCTGTTTTTTAATATATGACAATAATCAATATTTGAATCATCCTCAACGTATTTTATTTTAGGCTTCAAAGTTAAGCATATTTAGATTTTGAAGTTTAGTATTAAAAACACGTCTTGAAAAATATAAAATATCTCTTTAAAATATTATCTAATTTTCTCCTTTAAAATTTTCTTTAATACTTTAAAAGTTATTCTTTGAAGTATGACTATAATCAATGTTTGAATCATCCCCTAAATATTTTATTTTAGTCATTAAAGCTGAGCGACTTTTTAAGTTTTAAAGTTTAAGTTTAGTATCAAAAACAAGTCTTGCAAAATAAAGTATATCTCTCCTGAATATTATCGAATTCTCTCGAATTTCAAAAGTTGTTGTTTAATGTATGACTAAAATCAACCATTGAATCATCCCCAAAGTATTTTATTTTAGTTTTCAAAGTTGAGCAACTTTTTACGTTTTAAAGCTTAGCATTAAAAACAAATCTTGGAAAATATAGAACATCCCTTTAAAATATTATCTCATTCTCTCGTTTAAAATTTTCTGCCACAATTTAAGAGTTGTTATTCTACGTATGATTGAAGTAACCCCTTGAATCATCCCCTAAGTATTTTATTTTAGTGCTCAAAGTTGAGCGATTGTTTTGTACTAAAAACACGTCTTTTTTCACATTTTAAGGGTTGTTTTTTTAATGTATAACTAATTTCAACTCCTAAACGACCCTCAAAGTATTTTATTTTGTAAGCAAAGTGACTACAAATCTTCTTCTGTAATATTCATAAAAAATAATATGTTTGATTCTTTTGTTAACAATTTTCAAAATTTAAATTGTTGTAAACATTTCTAGAAAATAATTAAAAACAAAAAAAAATAAAGGGACGCAAAGACTTGAACCCGAGCCACCCAAACAACAAGCGAAGTCTTCATACAACTAGCTACTAAGCTTCATACCAAAGCAAGTAAAATTAAACAAACTTACCTTACAATTTATGTCAATATTCCTCCCTGTGACCTTTAAAACTTAAATAAACTCAACAAAAAACAAAAATAATTAAATCCCCGACTCATTTTGCATGACCGAACTCCAACTTTTCATAATTCGAGGTGAAGTCGCAATTTGCGAACAAAATTACAACTTGAGTTAATAAAAAGCATTACAATGCAAAAAGCAAACACTGCTTTCGCATCAAACACAAGTAGCAGCAGCAGTACAAGATTATTACCTCCGCTTTGCTTCTTTTCGTACACAACCCACAACCCCTGTCGAGTATTAAACCCGCGCTCGCGAGTTGCACGCTTAATTAAACCCAAATATTTTTATTTCATTTCATTATCCACCATCCACATTACAACAACAAACACTGCATATTATTTACGTTTATTTTAAGTGTATACATATTTCGTAATATAATACATCGAACCGAATTAAGTTATGCCTTTGTCTATTGTATTGTTCCTGTTCCATTCCAGTGTGATCAATAATTTGTTCATTGTTCATGAGTTTGTCACATTTCATCGTCTTGGACACAAGGTACTGGTAATTTATGTAATCGGTAATGAATATCGATGGACACATCGATAAATCGACGAAAAGAAATGAACCACACGCGTACAATGCTTCGCCTCAATATTAAATACATACATACAATTTTTAATTTTTTTAGTTTGTTGCCAATTTAAGTCACCGAATTGCCACCGCCATAAATCGGTTTAGTTTTTAATTTTTTCTATAAAATACAAACATTAAAAATATATGTTATTAATATTTATATGTACGTGTGTGTGAGAGTGTGTTGTGTTTCAGTCGGCGTTCAAATGCATGTTTATACATAATGCACAATGATCGAGAAACAAATTCGCATTTTTTGTTGGTAAATTTCAATGGTTTGTTGTGTTATCAATAAATTCGTCGTGTTTGTGTACTGTGTATGTACTCCATTTTCTTTTCATCATCATTATGTCCTGCGTTGCGCTTAAACATTTAAAAACGTCACAAAAAACTTACAGTCAACATTCAATATATGCAATAGATGCGTGTTATATATAATTATAGAACATCTGTTATTTTTTCTTTCATCATTTTTGTTTCTTTGTTTGTTAGAACAACGATTTCGTTTTCATTTACAATTATGTACTCGTTTTCTTTACTTTGTTTAGTTACTTGATTACTAGAATTTTAGTGTCAAGTAAGTCGATATAGGCAAATGTTCTTTTAGTTTTCAGTTAGTTAGTTCCTGCGTTAAATTCTGTTACAATGTAAATGCGCGTAAAAGATTAATATAAAATGCAATTAATTAATTCCTCAGTTAATTAATTAAGTTAAGCGTTGCGTTTTTGTTTTATGTCATTGTTAAACTGTTAATCAGTGAGTGGACGTTGTTGCGTTTGCGTTTTTCATTTGCTTGTCGCCAAGAACAAACAGTTAGTCAAGAGTTTGACTAGCGGCGTGACTAAACACTAGCGTCACCCAAATTCCCAATAAACGTTCGCAATAAATACACAAATAGTAAAAACGATAAATGATTAGTAATACATACAATTCCAATTAATACACATAGCGCTACATCCGGTGGAAATGCAGCTGTTGGTAAAGCAGCGGCAATAAATGCATTTTGAGGTTAATGCCATGAATGCCAGTCAAAAGTCGCAAACAATAAAAACCAGTGTGCGTACTGTGTCTTTGGAGGACACATAATAAATATAAGAAAATATATTTTGTATTTATAGGGTTATAAGGTTAGAGGGTCTAGGTTTAAGGTTAAAAAGGTTTGGAGGAGGTTTGAGTTTTTTTAAATTAGTAACTGACTGTGTGTGACAAAATGGCCGCGGTGTCGCCATGTTTGACCTTGGTGTGTGGATCTTTATGTTTATATGTTTTGTTTCTTTTTTTGTTGACTAGGGCACATTTTACAGGCGCGCTTGATTCGTTACGAAACCAAACGTCAAGTATGTTTGAAGACGGCCAAGATAATTCGTTAAATCCGCCATTTCGGGATTTGTTTGTAACAGGGATGAAAACGTGAAGTTAGTCATCGCCTCATGCATCCGTTTCGCCGCCCTTCAGTCGGAGTCTTGCGAAATCTTCGAAGATGATATCATCGTTGTTTTCGTCCCTGTTGAAAACAAATAAATAAAATATATTAGGATCCAGAAAATAATTAGGAGAAAATGTAATTAAATTAAAACTTACGTGTCAAGTTGTATAAGGTTCGTGTCATCAGCGACATTTGCTCCCATTTCTCTGCTTTCTCTTCGGGACGAATCCAACGGAGGTAAAAGTTCTTCTTCCGGTTTAGGATGCATTAGTATAAAAGGCAATTCTGCCACAAGATCACTAGAATAACGAACACATGAATAAAAAATGTGTTTGTAACTCCAATTAGCTAGAGAGCAGTTTTGGCAAACTAGGAAAGTCAGGAATTAAGGAATGTGAGTGAAACTTACCCGCCAAGCGCTCCTAAATACAATTTCACTTTGACTTTGTACTGCACGATGATGCCTAGGTTCTCGCGTTGTGAGGGATCCGCAACTCTGCATTACACGGAAATAATTAGCTTACTGCTTTACCAAACTAAGTTAAACAAAGCTATCAACCAAGCGACTCATGCATATAATTCTACTAACACCAAAGGCAAGCCATGCATTTGTTGTAAGTTAGTTAGTAATATTAGTGTTACGTTTTTAGATGGCATCGAGTAATAGCTATAGAGTATAAGAGCAGCAACATTCAGGGAAGACACATTGGGCTTAAATACTTAAAGGACTACTAGTCTTCGTTTTTTGGAGGTTATATTACAAGTTACAACAAACATTCCACGTGTTGTAGGTCTCTGCCTCGTAATCATAGTCTAAGTCTAGATTTTGTAGGAAAACTAAAAGCACATCTAATTAAGTTGGTTTAGGTTGTTTGAGGTGGATTTTGATGATATTTATAAATAAAGTGAGAGAAGAAAGAAATGCAGGGCGTGTATAGTGACAGTAAGTCATCAAATTGATAAATTTGATGCGTACGAGTGTACAGTAATGGTAGCAACAGCAAGAATAACAACAGGATTGGTGCTCCTTGGGGAGACTTACAAGGTGCTCGATGCTAAGTTAGTATCTTCGTGCTTAAGTTGTCCGTCCAACGCCAGACCCCACTTGTCCTTGTTATTCGCCAAGAGCGGCGTCAGCGCAAAGACTTTGCTCAGGGTGAAGCCGGGACCGATGGGGCAGCCTTCTCTGCCCAATCACACCACACTTTAGTTTTAATCCGATACAAATTTTTATACAATCATTTATAATTAGAATAAAAAGAAGTCGAAAAATTCAATCCAATGTCGAAAAGACTACCCTCAGCTCGTGTTTGTGAAAGTGTTGCTGCGTCCTATACACCACAGCGTACTCCTAGAGGCATGCGTGAATGAAAAGTTACAAGTTACCAACACCACAACCGCGCCAAATGAGTGCCAAATCTAAGTTTTAACAAAAATACAAAACTCCGTTGTTGTATTGCGCAGCAGACGCCGCCACTCACATTGTCGATGAAGCCAAATTCGTGTCTTCGTGTTTTAGTTGTCCGTCTAGTGCTAAGCCGCGTTTGTCTTTGTTGTTGGCGAGGAGCGGCCGTACGGAAAATACTTTTGACATCGTGAATCCAGGCGATACTGGACAACCTGCTCTGAAATAAATTCATATTCGCAAAAACAAAACCAAACACAAACAAACGCCGTAGTGGTCCTTTGACGCCAAAACGTGGTTACAAAACTGAAAATAAAATACCACAATTGTTGATATTGACACTTACTCGCTGTCTGTTTCAGCCACAGTGCATTTGTACTGTGCGGTGGAGAACAAACAAATATCGGCAAATTGCCGCACGCTGACTTTGATCTTTTTCACGGTGCGATTGGAATTGTTGGCTATGTGTACATTCACAGCGATATTTTCGCCGTGGTGATACAGTTCCTTGTCGAGCGACGCTTCCAGATGTAGTTTGTTGGGACTCATCATGAACTCTTTGCTAACCTCCACTGATGGCTGCTCTCCTTGTTTGCTCGGCGCGTACATGATCTTCCTTATTGCTAATCTGCAATTGCAATAAACGCGGATTAATTTAATCAGCCACATCGTACAACACGTACAACGCAAAAGCTTGCCGGAGGAAAATCAATATTTGACTAGGTCCTAACGCTTGGTTGGTTAAAGATGAGTGAAATTGTTACTGAAGTAATATAGTACCTGACAGAGTTGCGTTTGTGTGGTTTGTCATCTTGTGTTTCGCCGACAAACGCCTTCAACTCATAGTCGACGCCGCAGGGCTTGCCGGTATCGCCAGGCGCCGGTTGCAATGTGACAGAGGCGGGACAATGAGGCGGCAGTTCAAAGTAGAACGGAAACGCGTTTGGTCCCAGCTTTTTTATTAATCTCTCCTACAACCCAACACACAAAATTTAACCTCAAATATTATGATTTTAACCTTAAACACAGTAATTACCTGTAGTCTCGTAAGAGGTCGCTGTTTTGAAGCATTCGCAGGATCTTGTGGATAGATTTGTTCAGCAGCTAAATAAAGATCCTTGCGAAACGTAAGCCCCAGCACGTCGAGGTCCTCGCGACCATACCGAAACGCAGCCAGGACATGTCCAAAAACTTTGCGGTCCTTCACATATTCCGGATCGATCAAAACCACACCGTCAATCGGATCCACATGTGATATATGATCGACGAAATCGCGTTTGCCTAGATACACCGTGATTTTTCCATTGGGGGATGACTTCTTAAAGACTCTACAACCAAAGAAACTTAAATAATATTTAAATATCATATAAAATCTGCATTTAACACTAAAATTTCTACCAATCTCCTTTAAAATTTCAAAATAAAAACAACTGTTTTACCTTGTCGCTTGTCTTTTGCTGCTGGTGTCGTCCATGTCCGGTGAAGGAGGCGCCAGACCGGCGGCGCTTTCGGGGCTGCTGCTCTGCACCTGCTGCGCCTTGTCGCCCTCCACGATGACCTAAACAGCCCAATCAACAATACTAAATTAATAACAAAAACAAAAACCACGCGGCACATTCATCAAATTCGCACCATTGCTCAGCTACTGTTCGTAATTCTTAACTGTAATGTTTGTTTAATGTTAATTGCGTTATCGTTTCAAACTTAAATGAAACTTAAACACATGCGCGCGCCTATCTAAACAAACATGCGCGAGTGCGCCACCTCGGCACCCAGTGTTTCAATTCTGGTGCTGGTGTTTAAACTGCGATTATACTTGCAGAATTATACACCGCTTGCGTTACTTGCGTAATGAGCTCTGTATCAACAAACAGAGCGTTAAAGAGTTTTTCGACGCGCGGATCGTCGAGTGCGGGCGGCTGTACTGGCACTTAAAACTTAAAATAGCAACAACGCGATAATGATAATAACCAGCGTCGTCGATTCGGCGGGTTCGGGTTCCCATTCGGCAAGATACAGATACGAGTGAGCTCGCGCGCACTTACTACTTATACTTATTATTACTAACTATGTATTTGTTTTGCTCTGGTGTTGGGCTAGAATAGTCTGAGAATTTAATGTTATAAACAAACATGTTAAAGTCGCCCAAAAGCATGTGTCGCAGTGTACAGTGTACATTTTTGTTCATACAACGCAAAACGTTGAACCATCTGTTCAAATTATGAGAAATAATTTAAGATTCCGAGATTGTTTAAATGAAAAACTTTAAGTTTAGCAACATTGAAACTATCTTAACACAAATGAAACACTTTTTTGACAGAATTTTGACGGAATGTCAAGAAACGAACAAAAAGATTTAACCTCAAATTGAACATTGTAACCTCAAAAACTTCTAAACGTGAATAAACCGTGTACAATTTCCAAGTACTTGAGGTACATGTTAGTACAATTTGTAACAAAACAAACCCGCAAAAATTAAATTAACATAAAACGCCAATAAAAACCACACCAAAACCAATAAATTTACATGTTACACATGGTGCATATTAATTTAAACCGCTGAAAAACATCCAAATGTATTTATTTGCAATTAACTGGCGCGATTAAGTATTAAGTATCCGCCCTGTTTTTCGCGTTTAATCAAATTCATCATAGCACATCGCAGCGCTCCGCAAAACGCGCAAAAAGCAACGACACAAAACGGGTGTGTGCTCTCGAATGACTCTAATCTAATCAACTAAAACGTCGAACCACTGAACGTCGAACCGCACGCGACACACACACAATACAAATACACAAACTACACCCATTTTAGAATAAAAAAATAAAACACAACCAACTTAAACAAATATCGAGAAATTAAACAAACGAAACACTAATTACGTTTAACTTGGTGTAGGGCGAGTACAAATATCAAAACAAAAAACAAAACCTGTTGTTGATTTATGTGTACATTAAGTTGCATACATCGTACACTACATTTTTAAAAATAATTATCTAATATAATAAATAAAATCTATTATAATATAGATTAAAGTATAAATCAATAAAATAGATAATGTAATTAAACTTGTAATTAAACTGTTTAGAATTATAAAAGGTAGTTTATTGAGGTTAACTTTAACCTGTTGTGCAAACATGTGTATTGAGTTGCATGCATTGCAACTAAACTAAACAAACATTCCAAAAACTTTATCTGCGTACGTAATTTTAATTAGGTAATGATTATAATTAATAAAACATACTTACGTTTTCAATTGCAGTTGAATTAAACCGAATACAATGGTTTTCCCGTTTTCCTGTAATACACCAATCCGAATCGGGTGTGTTTTGTTTTGTTGTCTATCGATGCGATGCGGACGTGCGCCTTGTCTTCCTTTTCCTGTGCAATCCGTGCACATACATTCATGCACAATGCGTGTGCATAAAACGTTTGAATTGTTGACTAGTCGACGAGAGACGACAAATTGCTAATAAACTGAGCGGCGTCAGTCGCGTGTTTTGCACCACCTCGTCGTGTGTTGCTTCTTCCTTCCGTCCGCTGTCGCAGCGCCTTTCAACTGAATGTTGTGCAGATTGTGCACTCCGGTGGTTCAATGCGGCATTGTGCGTGCACCCTCGCGAACATCAACAAACAATACCCCACAACGTCGATCAGGTGTGTAGTAAAACGTTCAACAACTGAACGCGTTATTGCGTCGTTGGCGTTTGTCGTTGTAATTAGACAAGAGACGAGACACACTCACTAATGTTCTACCTTATTGAGATTTAGTTAGCGTACAGGTAGCTATCGTAATTGTGGATTGTAATGATGAGATCACAATGAGAACACGACGTTTTAATGTTGCGTTTGCACACTGTGGCACCGGCTTATACGTAATTTGCGTAATCCTTCTTTCTGGAAGTACAAAATGACGTCCGGTCGACGACGTCCGGCGTGAGCGAAGTTATCGGAGTTTGAGGCAGTGGCACTCGTTGATGTGGTCAACACACATCCGATTTGTTTTAAGTCAAGACTTTATACGACGAGGACTTGATTGAATGTTGAGGATTTTTATTAAACAGTTGGACACTGCACTCACAGAACTCTGGTATCGTCGTGATGTGCGCTTGCTTGCGAGTTTCAACTGTTTACGCCTGCGATGCGGACCGTCGCGCGTTTAGTCATAGTTAACAAGAAGACGCGCTTGCGATTGCGATTGCTCATTACCGGCTGGAGGCGATATAGTGTACTACAATTCCAGTGTTTCTTCGATTGTTGATGAATAAATTACAATTACGTGCGCCCGAGACACACCACACCGAGCACACACAGCGCGACAAGAATACTCGACTGTGTCGCGGGTTGCCTATCACTTACTCCATTTACGAACTATACCGATCTATACCGGTAGAATACGAACCAAAACAAATCAAACAAATCTTTGTGCTTAAGTTATTCTATTGTTTTTATATGTTACTAATAAAATAAATACAACTCTTAATTATTAATTTAACTAATATTAATGCGTTGTTATTTATTCTGAAGTAAATATTTTGTGTAGTATTAATACGCATGCGCATGAAAGTTGCCATTGCTGCCGTGGCGCTACACCGCACACACCACACTTCGCCGCTAGTGGCTGTCACTTTCTGTTTGTAGTACGTGTTTTTTGATATACATTTTAGCCCCGTGAAGTGCACCACCTAGCCTGGGGGGCGCGAGTTGCAGTTCGTGAAGCCCTAAACCACCATTGTGCTACAACCACGATGACGACGTCGTCCGAGTATGGCAATCCGTTGCGAAAATTCAAGCTGGTTTTCCTCGGCGAACAAAGCGGTGAGTTTGCGTTTTACTCTGTCTCTGCCCTATGCCAAGTCAAGTACGCCAGGTCGTCAATTCCTCTAAACGTCAAAGCCTCAGGCGCGGCTTTAATGCCAGACTATGGAAAAAAATAACCTGCCGCCGGTTGTGAATGACCCCATGTGGATCAATAGCGTTTGTGCGCCGCTTGGTCACATTAGTTGGACATTAATTATGCATAGGTGTGACTTGTATGGCCCTTGCCCTTCCTTGCCCTTCCAGCAATTGAAACAAGTGCACAAGTGCAACACACAATATGACTATCTGTCATACTTTCTGTCATACATTTGCCACCTAGTGAACTTTAGTTTTACCTGCTTATGATTGCCACACAGACAATTTGTGTTTGTAAAATTTACAACCCACACATTTATAGCAATTACTCATGTTACTCTAGAATTCAATAGAAGTTATGTACCTAAGATGGTTTTATTTAAAATCAATAATCTTTAAATGTTTAATTCTTTTTTTCCAGTTGGGAAAACATCTTTAATAACCAGGTTCATGTATGATAGCTTTGATAATACTTATCAAGTAAGTTTTGACTTGTAACTTAAGTAAACTTTGAATAAATTCTACAAATTTTAAATTAACAAATTACCTAACCTAATTCTCATCATTCACAGGCAACAATAGGTATAGACTTTCTATCCAAGACTATGTACCTTGAGGATAGAACAGTGAGACTGCAATTGTGGGACACGGCCGGGCAGGAGCGCTTCAGGTCGTTAATTCCTTCATACATTCGCGATTCGACCGTTGCTGTGGTTGTTTATGATATAACAAGTGAGTACTGATAAGACCAAACATAAGCTATAAAATGTAAAGTTATAAAGTAATTGTTAAAAGTAGGATTATATTTTTCTCGTAATTTTTCGTTTTGTGACATAAGTTAATATTTGTTTACGCGATAAATGTTTTGAACAATTTTGTGGTACAGTGATGATTCAGTGAGTAAATGTTTTACATTTTAGATGCCAACTCATTTCATCAAACTTCCAAGTGGATTGATGACGTGCGAACGGAACGGGGTACGGATGTTATTATCATGCTCGTCGGCAATAAGACTGATCTGTCTGATAAGAGGCAGGTTGTCACTGAGGAGGGCGAGAGGAAGGCGAAGGAGCTCAACGTAATGTTCATTGAAACCAGTGCGAAAGCAGGTTATAATGTTAAGCAGGTAATGTTTTTGTTTTGCGGTTAGGTGTTAATTTATATCAGAAACGTCAAATTCTGATGTTTTAATGCCAAAAAACGATGTTTGAAAGTTACGAAAAATTATTTTTTTTTGTTATAGCTATTTAGACGCGTTGCCGCCGCATTGCCAGGCATGGATTCCACGGAGAACAAACCACCAGAAGACAGTATCCTTTTCTCTATAAAAAATAATAGAATATTAGCCTATCAACTATTAAAATTTAAATTTTTCCGTAAAAATGCATGCCTACGCATGGTTATAGTCTGCGCATGCGTCCAAACTCTTTACTATTATTTTGTTTAATTTTAGTTTTAAGTTTTTTGTTGTGATTATTATTAAGTTGATTTTTTATTATTTTTGACATGCGTATTTTCCTCAATTTGTTTCTCTAGTGCAAGAAGTCGTGTTGAAAGACACGCCGAACGAGGCGAAAGATCCTGACGGAGGCTGTGCATGCTAGTGACGTGATTTTGTTTCCTTCTCTCCTCGTTTTGTTTGCCGTTTTTTGCCGAGTAAGCGAAAACCACCATCACCACCGTCCGGCCCTTTGAAAGAGTCAACTAAAACGTCATACTGCTTTTATCCGGCGACTCAAAGTCGCAAACAAAACACACAATATTCATTCCGGTGCAATTTTTACTCTTCAAATCAAACGTCAAAGTCAAAACGAAAACAAGTCAGATTTGATACTTAATAACTATAAGAAAAGTATTTGTGCCTTGGGGTAAAAACCATCATTTTTTAACTTTAAAAGAAAAACAAAAACTTTAAAAGAAAATTCACTGAAAGCAATCAAAGACGTCAAAATATACAACGCGAGCGTTAAATATTTGTGTTGTCCAAAAATAATTTGCTTTATGTATCGGACCTTAAAGTTTTTATAATTAAGAAAAATGATTAATTAATTAACTAACTAACTAAAAAAAAGAAGGCTCTAATTAATATTTATTGCATTTAATATATTTTATTGTACTAACTGAAAACCAAAAAAAAAACAATTACCGAGTGACGTTGATCCATTGACACGTCATTGATGGAGTAGATCTAACCTCAAAAATGAAATTAACGAAATTATCAACGTTTTAATGTAAATAATTTTTATAAATCATCAAAAAACCAATGAACGATTCGAATGTATGTATAACGTATTATTAAGTGTAGTAAGTGTAGAACCGTAGCAATCGACCATGTTGATAAATGTTAACTAAGGTTAACTGTATATTGTACTATCCTGCCACATTTGACACCTTGCGCGAGGAGTTTCTAGTTTAGTTGTGAATGAATTTAATGTTCTATGTTATTATCAGTAATTCGCCATTTCTGTAACTGCAACCCGCTTTACTATTTTAAGGTTTTCAAGGTTATGTTACCGAAAAACAATTGCGTTGTTGTTATTCTTAACTGAACATTCAGCTGTGGACCTGCAAACGCAGCCGCAGCTGCAGAATCATCAAAGCGACTCGGAGGGCGGCTGCATGTGCTGAGCCTTGTGGCAAGCGGCCGCGTCGCGACGACCACCACAACCACCCACCCCCCTCTACTACGCATTCGCACGCACACACTCGCAAGCAGAACAGATCAATTACGGAATATGAATAAGAAAACAATTTAATAATGATAATAATGCAATGATAATGAAAACTAACAGAACAAACAAGTCGTAGTTAAGTCTGGTCTGTGCTATAACAGTACAAGTAAGAAGTAAATCGTACATGTACACACGTCGCCTTCTTTGACGACGCTTTTTGATGAAAACGTTTTCGACTAAAACAAACGCATATACAGTATGCCCCTCCCCGGTGTAGCCTGAACGCTAAGTGTGAGATTTATTTGCCGAGTACAATTGTAATACCGTAATTTGGGCACTCTGTGTGTGTGTGTGTATGGCACGATGGCAGACGAAACATAAATTCTGATTTTATTGCGCGCAAGTTGTCGACATATTGTATTACTATTACGTTTCTTTCAGATTTTACTGGATAGCGATATTCTACATACAAACTTTTACATTCATACCATATACATTCGTTGCGTACAACGTGATTTAATTGATGATTACAATGATTATTCATACGAGAAATGGTATTGTAATTTTTCTATTACTGATTTTGCCTATTTAATAATCGAAAATGATGATATGGAATAAATAAATTGTTTGTGTTGAACGCATTACATGTTTTTTCAACGTTACTAACCTTATTTTGTTTCATTTTAACCTAAAAACCATTAAATATCACTAGTATTTTAAATGTTTCAAAGAAACACTCGGTATTTACCATATTTACGTTAATTTTACGTCATATAGATAACCTGGATCACGTATACAATGCTTGAGTTAGAACACGTTAAATAATATACACGATCCATGTTGTTTTTTTGTCAGAATTTTGACAGAAATGACAGACTATGTCAGAGTAAGTTCTCAATGGGAAACTTTCTTCGGTTTTGTTGGGTTTTGTATGGGTTTCTATCCGATTTCTATGCAAATGAGATGCGTGCGACTGCGATTGAACTGGATTGAACGACGTGAATGGACGTGAACAAACGGAACAAACGCACTACATCAACATCATCACAAATGATGTCATTGTACGCTCACGCTCGCGGCTTGATGCGATGAGCTATTCAAAATATGTAAGATAATGTGATATTTTGTTAGATAAATTTAGATAATAAAATACATATCGACAACGGAATAAAGGGATAATAGAACATTAGTGAATTTACATTTTTACCAAGATGATCAACATATTGTGCTAACAAAACGACCAACAGGAAAAGTAAATAAAACAAAAACAAAAGTTTGTTTATCAATTTTATAAACATCTGTTTCCTATATTTAAATTGTAGGACATTAGAAAATGGAAAGTAATAGACAGAATGTAGATTGGGGTAGATATGGTCTGGGTGAGAATGCAACAAGGTCCAGAGGAAATACTGGTGGATTTGTTGATTTGGGTAATGAATATGAGTATGCAGCGGGTGGACATCAAGCATCTGGTGCCAATGAAATTTTTGCTGAAGAACAGGTATTTTACTTACCAAAATACTATTTAAAAATTTATCTGAACTTTGTTTGTTAATGTTTTTTAGGGAGATGTGCCTTGGTGGAAATCAAACTTTTTTATATCCCAACGAGTGTTGTTTGGGACTTGGGATGGTGTGTTCACATCATGCTTGATTAATATATTTGGTGTGATTGTGTTTTTAAGATCAGGATGGATTGTTGGTCAAGCTGGTATCATTAGTGCTGTGTTAATAGTTTTATTTACTGGTAAGTTCATTTTTAATACTTTTTCATACTGTTTACTATTTCAACTAATCTGAACCAATCACAGCCAAGTATTATGTATGGTTGACATTCAATTTGGTGTATGTTGCGTTGCATACATTCTCACATAATACATTTTGTTTTTATAATTGTATTTTATTATAACTATAATAACATGTTTTAGTTTTAAAATTTGGAATTGTTTGTTTCAGTATTTGTTGCTTTAATATCAGTCCTATCAGCTGTGGGCATCTGTGAAAGATGTCGAATTGAAAGTGGAGGTGTATACTTTTTAATTGCACATGTTTTGGGGTCACGATTTGGTGGATCTCTGGGCCTACTTTATTGTTTTGGTCAGGTAATTTAATAATAACATATTTATTTAGATTATGGTTATTTTATTTGAGAATTTTGTTTAGGCTGTTGGTTGTGCCTTGAATGTTTTGGGTTTCGGTGAATCCATTGCTCTTCTAATGGGATTTGGTGATTATCCATGGGCAGTACGAAGTATTGCAGGAGCAGCTGTTATGCTCCTCAGTGTCATCAACATGGCGGGTGTAAAATGGGTTATCAAACTACAATTTGTCTTATTACTAATTCTGTTATTGTCAGGGTTAGATTTTATGGTTGGTAGTTTCACCCATGATGATATAGGTAATTTATTATTAAGTCTAAACATAAACATAGAGTATTTTAGTTCATTTATTAATTTATAGAACATGGGTTTACTGGTTGGTTAACCGGAAACTTCCACGCTAACCTCTGGTCTGATTATAAAGCAGATTACAGTTGGTTCACAGTATTCGGCGTGTTTTTCCCAACAATCACCGGAATCCTAGCGGGAATTAACATGAGTGGCGATTTGCGTTCACCATCAACAAATATTCCCAACGGAACTTTATCCGCATTAATCACAGGAACCTTCTTATACTTATCATTCGTCCTTGTTTTGGGCTCAACATGCAATCGAGATGTTTTATTGGAAGATTTCCAGATTGCAGCAAAAGTCTCAGCTGTCAGTGTACTTTTACTAGCAGGATTGTATGTGTCTTCAATGTCCAGCTGCCTTGGAGCCATGTATGGCACGCCGAGAGTTTTACAATCCATCGCTTTAGAAAATGTCATCCCAGGTATTGGTATGCTTGGCATGGGCCGTGGACCGAACAAAGTGCCTTTATACGCGATGGCCGTCGTCGCCGTCGTCACCTTAACATTTATATTCGTTGGTAACATTAATATGTTAGCACCAATCGTCACAATGCCTTATTTATTGACGTACGCTTGCATTGACTACTCATATTTTACTTTGGCGCAAACGTTCGACTTGCAGCATCAACGCGAGGAACGTTTTGTTAGAAGGAAACCGTCACAAAACGGTACTAGCACGACACCGATTGGTAATGATGGTAATGATTTGGATAACTTGTTTCCGGAACGTACACAACACAGAATACGGGTAGGTTATGTTAACTCAGGTGTAGAACAATTTAAATAACACGGTTTTTTGTTTTTGTAAACAGGCTGAGTCATCTTCTAACTCACCAGGTACTCCAGATGAAAACGGTGAAGTCACACCAATCGTACAAAAGTCACATATTCACTCCAAACCAAAAAATTGGTACTCGTCGTTGTGTAATCGCTGGTTTTCACTGTTTGGTGCGGCGTTAAAGCTTTTGATCATGTTTTTAGTTAACTGGGGATATGCCCTTACTAGTATTCTAGCCGTGTTTTTAGTTTGGTTATATATAGGAACGACAAATCCTGCGGTAAAGCCAGGATTAGCAGCTGAATTTCGTTTCTTCAAATGGTTCAAAACTGTTTTATTGCGTTGCTGCGGGTAAGTAGTGACATCTCACATGATAAATAACAATTGATTTAATTATTTTTCTATTTTTGTTTACACCAGAAAACGTGTTCATGAGTATGAACAAATCGTAGTGACACCTATACATAGAAATATCGACGTTACGTCGGCACAATTAAACGAAGACAATGAAGATTTTGCGTCAAGACGTCGGTATCACCAGTCGGCAACGGTTCACGGTCACATGGTACTAATTGATGACTAATCTTGATTTTCATTGAGAGTTGTGTATTGAGGTTATGTTTTTGACTTTTGAGTTGAGGCTATTTATTAATACTAAATATATTAGCTGCGGATGAAGACTAATTTGTTTGTTCATTGGACTAATCGTATTAATACAGGAAGTATTTATGATGAGATTATAAGCAATTCAAAGCAAAATATTTATGGATTATATCAAAACTAAGGAATTAACATACAATGCACAAATATAGCTTTTGGATCACATTTTTAATTGTTGTAAATTGTAATAAATTTGTACACTATATACACTGTACATGCATTTATTAATGTATTAAGAGGATTGACTATCACGTGACCCTTACTGACATGACTTACTGAATTGACGCGTTTTTTTAAAATTTTTATT
>JARJDS010020964.1:0-13659 GCA_030264155.1 Atheta pasadenae | reverse complement strand
CGCCAACGCGTTTGCATTACTGCGGAGGTGGCGGAGTTGTCGCCAAACTTTAATGATATTCATTGTTATTAGTTTGAATACGACTATTACAATTGAGGAATTGAAATTATTACGTTTTGAGTTTTAAGTTTTTACAAAATTTCATAATTTTAACAAAAACATAAGAAACTAACACGATTTGTAAAGAAATTTAAAATTTTAGTTTTTTTAAATGTAACGCCATCTTTTACACGTTGTAAATACTAAACTACTGATTTAATTTCAACCAAAATTTTATTTTATATACTAAATGTATGTATCTTTAAGTATCTACTAAGATCATTTTAATATTAAGCTCAGTTATTTTTTAAATTAATTTTTATTAGAGTAAACCAAGTATTTTAAAGTTTTAAATATTACAATGTTACTACAAGTTTACAACTCTGTCACAGCAATAGTACAAATGCAATTAACACCAAACAAATTCCACTTATAGTAAATTTAACTAACTATCAATATTTGAAAAGAAAATTAATCTATCTCCGCAAGTTTTTGTTTAATTCATTTTTTTATAAATCAAAATTTAATTCAAAATATTTCATCTTGTAAGAAGTACCGCCATCTTTGAAACACTGTAATTACTAAACTAATAATTTTCATTCAACCAAATATTTATACTTAATAAATAATTTATACATCTTTATGTATCTTTTAGCAAACATAATTTATCTTCATTACTTTACATGTAATTAATTATTTTCTAAACCAAAATTTTATTTAAAAATTGTTAACTAGTAAAAATCATTGCCATTTTTAACACTCCGTAATTACTAAACTAATAATTCAAATTTAACAAAATATTTATTGCTAATAAATAATGTATATATCTTTGTATATCTTTCAACAAAATTAATTTATCTTAATTACTTTTCTTGTAATTAATTTTTTTCTAAACCAAAATTTTATTAAAAAATTGTTAACTTGTAAAAATTAAAGCTATATTTAACACACCGTAATTAGTAAACTAATAATACAAATTTAACAAAATATTTATTGCTAATAAATAATTTATATATCTTTATATATCATTCATCAAAATTAATTTATATTAATTACTTTTGTTGTAATTAATATTTTTCTAAATAAAATATAAATTTACACTTTCACACCTAAAAATGTCCATAATTTACTTTAAAAATCCTCCCAAAAATCCTAATAACATATTTAAAATTCAAAAACATAAATTTTAATTTGATTGCCACAATCTGCATACGTTTAAAAATTGTGTTCCCTTTTGCGTGTTTTGTAAGTACGCGATTAAAGAAAAAAAAGCACCAAGAAGCTATGTACGAAAAGTACGCTTCAGGCTTTGTTGGCAAGCGTGTGAAAGCTAAAAGACTAAAAAGAAAAAATGCTTAAAAGGACGTAAGGACGAAAGGACGAAAAACGTTTCCCGAGGCGCGAGAAACTGGTGTGAAGAGCACCACGTTTTCTTAATTAGTCTGATTATTATACCAAGCACGACTTTAAATATACGCTCATGCTTGGAATGCTTTGAGTATTCCCACAAATTCTTACCTAAAACCAAAGAATTTAACTCAAATATTCCTCAAAAATTTCTTACATACCAAAGTAACGTTCAAACAATTGAAAAAGTTCAAAAAAAAAATAAAAAAGTTAACTTTAGTTTAACTTAAGTTTTGATCCGGAACCATTTTTTTCTTTTGATTATTTTCTTTTTAGTTTTTCAGAAAGACGAAGGGTCCAGCATCAAAGGCAAACTCGTTTCGTTCTAATTTACATATATTTGATCAAAGACAAGTCACTCCACCCGCGTCCTGCGTTCAAAACGACGTCAAGTCAAGCAGATCTCGTTAACTTTTCTTTGCACTTTTATTTTTATTTTGTTGATTTAATGAATAATATTTTATAAACTTTCAACGTATTTATAATTATAAAGATTTTAATTTGTTAATTTAATATTTACGCATGCGTAACTTTACTGCGCGTTGATTGGTGAGCGCCACAACGCGCTTAGGGCGGGAAATTCAAAATAATTTTATTAAAAATTTACAAACATCAAAATATAAATAACAATAGCATCTACAATTACTCGTAGGTCTTGCCAGGTCGTAGGGACATGAAACCCAGCCACAAATTTATTATCTACAAACGACGTTTGTATCATTTTACTCGGCAGCAGCCCGCACTAATGATGCCTCCTGAATTCGCGTCCTTTATTCTTTTTATTATGCCGAGACGACAAAAGCAAAATGCACTTATTACTACCTCTCGTATTCATTCTTCAAGCTTCAAGACTGATGACGGAAGAAACGCAAGACGATGTCTTCCACCCCTACACACCCCTCACTGTTTTCTTACCTTCTTACCTTTACCGGTTACCATTTTTCTTGCTTCTACCCTTACACACACCACAAACAAATTCATTTCGTTTGACGTTTAGCTTTACCAGAGTTTGAGAGTTGAGTTTCACCGCGGTGTACAAACATGCCAAAGCTGACATCTTCAGATGCGGGCTGGGGTCCATTATCTTTTTCGGTTTCGCGTTACGCGACGCCACAAAAACCTCCAATGCACAACGAGCGGATTAACGAACATCATTAAGATTTTTTTTTGATAAACCAACCAAGATATTTTGCATCAATAAAAACTGTACTAATTTTAGGGTTATGTTTTTTAAGCTTTGTAAGAATTGTTCTGTTGTTAGCAGTAGACGTGGACACACCTTTGACTAACTGTGGTGGCTGCTGTGATAAATTACCGCTGGCATCATGTGCGTGTTTTGCTTCCACTTTTACACGTTTTCACTTTTCCCAAGTTTTTCGTCGGCCCCACTTTGCGGTGCTTTCGCATGACTTTGTTAGGCTACCACCATCGAAGTTGAGTGTGTGGCCGCGGTTTAAATCCATTAGCGCGATTGCAACCGCCACTGGGAGAGCCCGCGTAGAGTTAATTGAAATCGGGGGTTGGTTAGTCACAGACTGACCATCCCTTTTTACTCAATTCGTACAAAACTTAGCAAAAACTTGATTTATTTTACATAAAATGACTTTATTTCTATGTCACAACTAAATTTAACCTCAATCTAGTAACATTTTGAAAAATTGGTGCACAATTGAGGTTATGTTAGTTTTTAATTAATAAATTGAGGTTATAACACATAAATTAACTTCCTAATGTTTAAATTAACATCAAACACATTATGTTTTAATGTTTACGACTAGGATAGCTTTTCAAAGGATAGTTTTCGACTTTAAATACGAAAATACCATGGAATGGTAAATTTAATCCACGGAATGGCACGGTAATAAACGTCACAAAACGTTTTATGATATTGCGATATTTGCATCGCGGTTTTAATTCATTTGCATTTATTTTGTACGTTCATTAATTCGACTTTTGCATTGATGTTTAAATTCAAACGTTGTTTATTAGTTTTGGTGATTTAATCGTTTGAATACCTAAAACACAAAACAAAACACTAAATAATTCACAAAACACATAACCACACTTTTAAACTTAATCATTATTATGTAGTTTTGTATATAAAAAATTAAAAACTTAAATATTTAAAATAAAATCTTCAAACTGATTTTGTACTGATTCAACTGGTTCGGTTCCGGTGTAGTCAGCAGTCAATGGCATCCCTCCCGAAAGGCTAGGTCAGTTCCCAGGGGAGTCAGCGTCGAGTCGGAGTCGAAGTCAGAGAATTCTATTACCAACCCCTCACCGACTGGTAGGAAAGAGTCGCCTTTGCTGACACGAAGCGTGGCCGGCGTTTCGTTTACAATTCTGCGCGGTCACTCTGTCTCAGACTGCCCTCACTCCTCAAACCGTGCCTCAAAGCGTCCTCATTCACCCTCACCCTTGTTCGAGAGTGCCATCCTTACCATCCACTCTCGAGGGCGGCGTGAGTGGCCTGAAATGTTTGAAAGTGGACGCAGCAAACTTTGATTGTTTGATTGAATGAGCGAGAGACTGTCAAGAGATCGAAAACCAATAACGAGACTCGAGTTTGCTGCCAATCATTATTTAAACAATCATCTACGGAAGCGTGTGTCACCTTTGGAAACTCACCGGAACGCAAACACAAACAATATACAGGAAAAGAAAGTAAAACACACACACAGTTTCAAAACATCTTGAAAGTAAAACTTTGATAGCTGGCGAAAAGTTTCTTTGACCAGAACTAAAGTAAACTAAACGAAACTTTAAGTAATCCATTAAAAGTTTCAAATTTGATCATGTCAATTGATAGTACTCAAAATACATTACATTAAAATTTAAAATTAGAGAATTTAAATTTAAATTTTTAAAGTTTTAATACCCATACTGGTATCTTGTGGCGTAGTATTGTACTAATATTTCACAGTTACTTACAAGTTACCTACCTAGTTGCAGAGTGTAGTTAGTATTACTTTTTCCACATAGATGTCGCGTTATGTATTAAAATTTAATAAAATACCAAATAATTTCTTTATTTTTATTTTCTGTGATGAATTAAACATTGGTTTGAACTGTAAACGTTTACGTTAAATCAATATAACATTTAACACGTTCAAACAGTTGCCACACATCATAAAAATGTGTTTCCATGTGGAATATTTTAAGTTTTTTTTCTTTTAGTTTTAAAGTAAACTTGGTGGTTTTGTAGAAAATTCTTGAAAATCATTAAATCATAATCTGTTTATACAACGATAAATTGTTTATATTCTAAAGATAATTCACAATTCTCAAGTTTAGTTGTCAGTATTCTACGCGATCTCAATTTCAATATTTTATGCGATAATATAAATAAACAAATTCGTATGTTGTGCCTTCACATACAACAAAAAAAGTATTTGACGTGCACGTGTACGTTGTGGATTATGTGCGCAGTGCAAGTACTCCACGTTTTTGCATAATTTGTTTAAACATGCGATGACAATCACATTGTGGAAAAAATCAAGTTTTAAAACCGAAAACTTTCAATTTCCAAGTAATTTATTGGAATTTATTTTCTGTTTGTAATTTATTGTGTGGTAATTTTATTTAAATTATGGTTGCATCTTTTAACTTTTAAAAATTTTGTTGTAAACAATGTTTATTTCTTGTTTTATTTCAAAATTAATAATTGTACTAAACAAAACATAAAAACAAAGTTTGTTTACGACGAAAATTGTGTAATGTAAATTTTGTTTTTAGTTAGGTTGGAATAAATATAAATAACTTAATACTTGGTTGGGTTAACATTGCAAATGAATGAAATTTGAATAACTTTGTTATCAGTTGAAACATTTAAATTACGTTATTTTTAAATTTTTCGTTTTGTTTGGCTTGTTGTTGTTAGTTTAGAAATGAACAATACAGTTGAATAATTTGTATATCGTTTGTGTAACATGGCATAAATGTCGTAAAATGTGTAACCCGAGGTCTTACAGTTCATTAGAGATATATTATTGATCAGACAAATGCAATAAACAACTGTGCGAACAAAGCCAACGATGAATAACTTGATTTTGACTTTGTACATTGAAAATCAATTAGCGGATTTGTTCATTTTACTTGGTTTTATTTTAACTAGTTTTAAGTTGTTTTAATGCTTCATATTTGAGAATTATAAGACTGCGAATAAAACTATGGTAACTTTTTTAAAGTTGTGGTGTTCATTTTAACGTTTGATGCCCTCTAGTGGATAATAAAAAAACAGTACCACAACTTTTATATGTGCATTTGATTGGTGATTTAATTTTCTATAAGTAGTAATAAACATAATTTTGAAAAACTAAATATTTTGTTAGTTATTAATGTTTTAGTAAAGTACTTTTGGGAAAATTAAATGTACTTTATATGTCTTGACTTTAACGCCCTCTAACGACTAAAGAAACTCGATATAATTTATTTATATGTAGTGCGTTAGATAGCTTATTAAACCAACAATAAGCTGTTTCAAACAAAATTTAAATTAATAAATTAGTTTAAAAGATATTAACAATTAAGTAAATTAAAAACTTTTGTTAAATTTTTAAGTATTGTGTATGTTGTGTGTTTAGCGCCCTCTAACGACTTAAAAAATCCAACAAAATTTATTTATATGTAGTGCATTAGATAGCTAATTAAACCAACAATCAACTGTTTCAAACAAAATTTAAATTAATAAATTATTTTAAAAGATATTAACAATTAAGTAAATTAAAAACTTTTGTTAAATTTTTAAGTATTGTGTATGTTATGTGTTTAGCGCCCTCTCACGGTTAGTAATTTATCTCTAACCTAACTTAATATAGTGCACTCGAAAGCTAATTAAACCAACTAAAAATATATGTAAACAGAATTAAAATAAATTAATTACTTTGTGTAATATGAGCGTTCAATTAAAACCAAAACTTATCGTTGTTCGTTAAACTTCTACGGAAAACTTTTCAAAAGTTTTTAAAGCATTTAGAGTTTACATTAAAGATTTTCCGCATGAATCACTAAGTTTAATTAGAGTTAAAGACTCTGTTTTTTGTTGTGTCAAAAAATAAGTACCAAAACATAATTTAAAGTAAAAATTTTCCACAATTTAAGTTCACGAACGCGTGTAACGCGTATTATAACGCATTACCGCCTATTTTTAGTTCGAAAATCGATTGAAGTCTGTTGAAGTATGGTAACAAGTTGTGTGTGCTCGGTGGGTGCTCACTCATTACCGGTATACCAATTTACCTGGTTTTGCCATCGTGCTGGATGCTCATCGGCAGTCAATCCGTCCGTCAGTCAAACTCCATCAAACGAGCGGTAGCGTTGCGCGTCTACTTCGCACAAACGTCGCGGTCCGCGGTTTAATTCGCGGCATTGGCTCGCTACATCGAAACGAAAAACTTTTATTCCGTGATACTTGAACTTGTTCGCATGTCGACGCTCGCAGCACCGCTCAGTACTTCACAACGCTCGTCAACGCACCAACGTGCTTGCCAATATCAATTATTTGAAATTTAAAAAATTAAAAAAAATTTAAAAAATAATAAAAAAATAAGATTAATTCGCTCTCAATTGATCAATAACATGTTGAACTGAAAACTAAGTGAACCAATTGATACAAATTGATTGCGAAATGTTTGACTCAGATCCACAACGAGTTCAAACGCAAACTTTTTTAATGCTTTAATTAAAACGATGTGAAGTGACTTAATAGTTTACTGTTTGGTTGTTATTATTGTTATTATTTAATATCAATTGTGGTTAATTAGCGTCAGTTATAACTACATTTCGAAATGAATGAAATCGCGAACGGAATCACGATGGGTGCGATGACGATTTCTGATCATCGGATCAATTCGCGTCGAGTGCCGTTGAAGCAGTTACGACCTGACTTAGAGCTGAATAATAACCAACTAGGAGGACATCCTGCCGCCGCCAAGGATAACGATTGCTTGAACACGAGACACAGGAAGAAATACAATCATAGTTCAAGTGCGAGTCAGTCAGGAAGTGATATCAGCATCGACGAGGATATTGAAGTAGAAATTGATACGGTTGGGATAACTACTGACGAGTTTAAAGAGGACGATACTACAAAGGATAATGATGACAAACCTTTGACTTTAAAGCAGGTAATTTCATTGAAATATAATTAAAAAATTAATAAATCTAAATTTTTAAACACAAAACTTTATACTTAGAAATATAATTTATTTAAACTGTTGTAGTGTCTAAAGTATATAATATTTTAATATTTTGTAATTTGCGTCTTATAGATAATTTAATCAGCTTTAATTTGATGTATTACATGTTTAAATTGTATAATTTATTTTAAAGTTATTGTAGTTAGAAGTTGTTAACAATTTTTTGGTTAGTGAACATGTGTGATGTGTGTTTAGCGCCCTCTCACGGCTACTAGTCAACTATTGCTTACCTAAGTAATTAATCATCTATTAAAGAAATGTTGATAGTGATATTATTCTAACCAAACATTAATATCTGTAGTAAATAAACAATTTAATTCAATATTTACTTAGAAACTTTGTAACTTTTCGAATATGATAAGAAAATTAATAACATAATTGCACACAATTCATATGTTAGTAACTGAAACTCAAAACACATAAATTATACAAATTATAGTAATTACTGCCTACCATTTGGCCGGTTATGAAATTAAATTATAAAGTTTAAACAAAACTAAAAAATAAATGTCAAATAAATGCAAATTATAACTTCGTTTGTAGTTCGTAGACTCACTGTCGGTGGTTCAGTCAGGTAACTCAGTTAAGTCAAGCTTAATGTTTTAATTTTAAGCACGGCCGGCGCGCTAATGAGCGTCTGAGGTTTAATAACTTGCTTAACGATTGTTTAACGTGCTCGTGCACCTTCAGGCGGTTTGAATTTCGGCGGTTGAAGCAAATTATGAAAGTGCTAATACTTTAGAATTTATAAAGTACTTGAGTGTGCAAGCGCTTTAAACCACAAAAGATAAAGAGTGGAAATCGAAACCGCAATTAACGGCATCGTAAATTAAAAATTTATTTCGAATAAAACGACTGAACTATAAAAGAACTATAATTAAATTTGTTGTGGATGTTTCCTTTAATGAACACTGCGACTAGTAGCTTATAGTGAAACGAGAACTATGAACAATATAATTTATATTTATGCACAGAATGCCGAAATTCAGTGACACATAAATTATAATTTACGTTTTGAACAATAGGCGAAATCATTTATTTCAATTCTACTTAAGTCAAATAAGTTAAGACCAGTTAACGAAAGTTACATTTATAAAGTAGTAATAAAAAATTATTAGTATAAACAATCATCCTACGCAGGTTTTGTTTTAAATAAAAATTTGGGCATGAAAAATATTCATTGTACAAATTTGTTACAAATAGTTGTTGTTTTACTTAAACGTTTATATTTAACAAACTAATTAGTTTATTTAAATAATTTTATTACATTTTTTTGTTTGTTTTATTAGCTTTCTAATGCACTATATAAAGTTAGGTTAAGATTTGTTTTCTAGTCGTGAGAGGGCGCTAAACACTCAACTTACACGATATTTTAAAATTTAATAAAAGTTTTTACTTTACTTAAATGGCAATATTTTTTAAATAAATTTATTTATTTAAATTCTGTTTGAAACAATGTATTGTTAGTTTAATTAGCTATCTAACGCACTATATATATTTAAGATAGGTTTTATATTTTAGCCGTGAGAGGGCGCTAAACACTCAACATACACGATACTTTAAAATTTAACAAAAGTTTTTACTTTACTAAAATGGCAATATTTTTTAAATAAATTTATTTATTTAAATTTTGTTTGAAACAATGTATTGTTAGTTTAATTAGCTATCTAACGCACTATATATATTAAGGATAGGTTTTATTGCTTAGCCCTGAGAGGGCGTTAAACAACAATTTTCACTTGATACTTAAAAGTTTAAGAATGTGTTTTTCTTTACTTATAATTAAATATCTAATAAACTAATTAATTTATTTAAATTTTGTTTAATACAGTTTATACTATATTTATTCACCTTTCAACCGCGCTATATAAACATAGAAAATATTTGATTTGCAAGCCAGGAGAAGACGTTCAAGTTGTTATCATCAATTTATGTTTGAATACAAATATCTAGAAAAATAAAGATAAAATAAACTATTATTTCATATATAGATTTACAATTAAAAAAAGTTGAATCACATGTTGTTCTATAAATCACACACGTTTACCGACAACATAATAATCATTATCGATAAATGTAATGAATAATTTATTTATTTGTTTTATGGACAATTATTTTAATTGATAAAAAGTTCCATCATTATTTATTATTTATTTCCGACTGGAATATTTATTTGTTTACACAGTACATACAATAATTCAATCAATAATTACATTTTTAATTAACACGCACTATTTTTTTTATAAAGAAATTTTGTTGTTTTTGTTTTTTTTTATTTATAAATTGTTATTTCTCTAGAATATCTCGTCGTGTTTATCGATGATGTGTTATACATTTAATGGAAGGTCGTTCGGCCGTCGGCGTCGTCGGCGTACTCGCGTTTTGCTACCATTTAAGGCTCCCACAACGACATTGTAAACGCGTCCGTAAAACAACAAACTCCTGAGTTTGCTGAGATGCTAAGATCTTGTTATGATCACAAACGGAACAATGCTCTCTCGTCCTCACTCCATCCGAACTCAGATTTACAAGTTTACAAGAATTGCGAGCGCGTTTCAATGTTGATTTACTCAATGCGTGACAAAATCAAAAATGGCAATGCTTTTTTCATTCGATTCGTAAACTATCCAAGCGTTTTCCACTCAAAAAGGAAAGAAAACTAATGACACAAATAATTATCTCAAAACAGACTGGTAAAAACATTTAGTTGTTGTACGAAACAGTAAAAATTGTAATTGCCACAATTAAAATTGCATACCATTAAAGCGCAGTCGCTTTAATTGAACTTGAAAATCGATTATTCAAACACGTTTCAATAAAGTTTACGATTTTGGTGGCAAATAAGTGAGCGATCGTTGAAATTGAAGAGTAAAATTGGAAATTTTATTGTATATTTTGAAATAGCAAGACTTTGCTTGGAAATTACATTGGCAATGTGCCAATTTTTGATGTAATTTATTAATCTGCATCAAATGATGTTTTGTCTGGTTATGAAAAATGTGATAATGTCAAGTTTTCGGGTGTTTGTTGTGAGAATTATTATGTTATGTCGCACGTTTGACCTTATTATCGCTTCATTAGCGATGGCATTGGACTTCATGCGCTCGTGATGTGTTCGCGGGTTACAAAATACACGAAATTTCCACCACGGTGGCAAGTATTCCAAAATTTAAACAAACAAATACATTAAATATGTTTACAGAACTGGGACATGAATAGGATCTTGTTTTTTTGATAAGAACTTTGATAATAAATTAAATTAAATAATAACCATGAAATTTAAAGAAAAAATAAATATATAAAATTGTTATTACCACAATTAATTAATTATATGGTCATTTTGTTTACATTACTTTTGAACTACAATTTATATCAAAATCTTACGATATTTATTAAGTTTGTTGTGTTTTTTTAACTTTAAATAGTAATTTAAACAAAATATCTCAATAATTTTAAATGTTTAAGTTTCGTAAACGTTTAAAAAATATAAAATTAAATAATAATCATTAAAATTAACTTTTAACCACAATGTAATCACCGTATACATGTTTACGTCCTATTCGTCCATAATTTATTTAATTATTAATACCACATTTTCCATTGTTACTCACAATAATGTGTATTTTATAAATAATGTAATTTTCATGTTTTCAAAGACGTTAGACATCAATTTTATCTCTGTCATTTTGTTTCATCTTCGTCTATAATTTCAATATTCGCCTTTCTACGAATGTTCTACGAATGTTCTCCGAATACTAATTATAGTCGACGGAAGTAAACAATGTTTAAATAAACTCAACAAGACACAAAATGAAAAATTGCTAGGAAAATTACCATTAAATTACATGTATTATTTCTATTTTTCCACAGATTTTTTATTACTATTAACATGATTAGTATTTTAAACTTTTGGAGACTAGAAATTATACTTCACTATAAATTTGTTACTAATTTGTATCTAATTAAAATGTTTTCACACTAGTTTTAAGTTGTGTACAATTATAAATAATTGTGCAGCGTCATTCTAACACAAAACTTACAAAAAATGCAAGTCAATAACTTGTTGGGAATTTGATTTATAATTATGAAAATTTATTGGTTTTAGGATCTGATTGAAACTACCACAAGGCGTATTAGATCAATGTCGGATGGTTCACCAAGTATGCACGGATATAACCCGGATGGAGAACCCTTTGAAGTGTTTCCCAGCCTTCCGGATAGTGTCCTTGAAAAACTAGAACTTAACGGACATCGAAATCATAAGTAATTATAATGTTTTAATACAAATAACTATATGTAATAAAACATAACCTGATATAACTTAAAATAACCTCAAAATACTATTAATTGTGATCAATAGATGGCGTTATTTATAATTTATGTTTTTGTGTTTTATTCTAGAGACAGACTTCATGATGATGAACTAGAACAAAAATTCGTTTCTTTATCATTAGCGTTCACAATCGATGCAACAACAATTGAACATCGTTGCGAACGCCAAAGAAGATGCCGTGACCAAACTGAAAATAACCTCAACTCCGAAATTGATCGCTTAGTAGAAAAAGCTCAACGCTTAAGACCGTTGTGTGTTGATGCTGAAACTACTGAACTGTTAACTGGTTTGTTAAGTCATGTAGATGTTATCGTCCAAGCCGCTGAGCACGCCGCCATTGCCGCTGAGCGTTATGGCGCTGTGCAACACGAAACACGATTGGCTGATAGCGCGCAGCTTATGATAAAACATGTGCATGTGTTGAAACAACAAAGAGATTTTGCTCGTAGGCAATTGGTGTATACAAAACGAGTGTTGCAAGATACGTCGCAAACGTCGCACGTGTCCGATGGTCACAAACATGGCGTCGGTGTAAGGCACGGTTCTCATGGGAATGTTCATGGTAATGGTACCGCTAGAATGGTTACCAGACGACGGGCGAGTATTGCGACTTTGCCACATCAGGATATTATTAATCAAAGCGATTTGAGGAATACGGATATTAAAAAAATTACTAGAAGAACTTCGGAGTTGACGATAAGAAGTGGACATGTCTTACCAAGAAATACGAGGACACCTAGATTAGAATTAGGGTTGGATTTAGTTAAAATTAGAGAAAATACTGTGGAGAATCATCACCAACATCATGAGACCCAAGAGGAAATTTTAGCGGAAGAAGTAGAGGAAGGTAATTGTGTTTTAAGTCAAGATGTTGATGATGAACGACGAGGGAGTTTTCATGAAGAACATCCTACTTTAGAAGAAGAAATACTGGAGGTTGAAGTTAAAAATGGACAAAATGTTTGCAACATTGGCACGTCACAACTCAAGTAAGTTTTATTTGTTTCTTTTTATTGAAATAATAAGCAAATTGATTAATTTGTGTTTTATTGTTTTTTTGTAGGTTTAAGGTGATGTACGTCCTGAAAAAAGTAAGCCGCAATTTTGGAATTGCTTTAACAAATTGGTTAGATGAGGGAGCACAGGGTAGTTTCTTTTATATTTGCGCTTTGTTATGTTTTGCGTTGAGTATCGTTTCTTTGGGAAATGTTTTAGTGGAAATGGAAGTTGAACGTGGGGGTACTTTTATGCATTGGTTGTACAATACATAAATAGGTATAAACAATATACATATTGTTGTATCGTAAAATTATTTAAGTCTAAAACAATAAATTTGATATTTTAGGAGACAACTGTTATCCTATACATTTGAAAGGCCAAATACTTGAAATGTTATTAAGTCAATTATAGTAAATGTTAATTATAATAAAACAATGATGATAGATAGAATTGTATTAAGTAGTGGAATAATAAATTGTAAACAATTACAGAAGAATAAATACACCCCCGAAGTATTTTATTTTAGCCTTCAAAGTTGGTAAATTTTTTGATTTTTTCGATTTCCGTTGTCGAAAACTGCTCGTATCTCCTCACCATATTATCCAATTCTCTCGTTCTTATTTTTAAATTATAGTTGAAGAGTTGCTCTTTAACGTATGACCAAATTTAGGACGAAAAACA
>JARJDS010020931.1:0-20397 GCA_030264155.1 Atheta pasadenae | reverse complement strand
TCGGTTGGTTGGTAACTCGTTCATGGATCGCGGTCTAAGCTGGCCGGTTAATCTGAGATACGCTTGGTAAAGCCAAAGAAGCAACATTGAGCTTTTTGAGGGCGGCGGGCGAGAAATACGACGAACGAAAGTGGAAAAATAGGCCGTACGTGTTCGTATGGGATAGATTTAACATTTTTCATAGTTTCCGAGTGCGCCGTGCGTATAATCGTTGTGTATTTAGGTCGATATAGCATGTTAAATGTATAGGGAAACGCTAGGGAGCGGCGGCAGTGGCGGAGAAGAGAAAATTTGGTCACTGCAGCCGACTAATCCGTACATAGATCACGGCGTAAATCTCGCCGAGATTACATGAGAATCGTGATACGCGGCGGGCGGAAGCGCCGGGCCAAGACTGAGATGAGCGGGAATTGGTGGGGGTGAGTCGGCGTTGGGGTTTAAGGTTTTGGGGAGTCACGTAAAAGCAATTTCTTGTTTAAAGACCACTAAAATGTGAATGACCTAATTATGATTTTTTGGTTTTATTTACGATTTGTGGCTTGGGGGTGCAGTTTACAGAAAAATGTTATTAGGATAAAATGTTTATAATTAAATTATCTATAACTTTTGTTATAAACAATTTTTATAATCTGATTAGAAATTGTTGTTTTTGATGGTTAAATATTCAGTTATACTAAAAAAATTATCACAAAATTATTGATTTTATTTAGTTTTTTTAGTTTTCCATCAATAATATTGATGATATCAAAAAATATTATAAAGGAAAAATATAGGTAATAAAATTATCTATAACTTTTGTTTAGAACATTTTTTTCTAATTTAATTAGAAATTGTTGTTTTTGATGGATAAACATTAACTTCTACTATAAAATTCATTACAAAATTCTTGTTTTCTTTTAGTATTTTTAATTTTTCATCAAAACTGTAATAGTTATCAACAAAAGTTATTAAAGTAAAATATTTCTAATAAAATTATCTATAACTTTTGTTAGAAACATTTTTTAAAATTACCTCTACAACTACCCCATTTACGGCTTTAAACTTTCAACTTCAATAAAATATTGAAGAAATTTTATTAAATTTTCTTACTTTTCTTGTCGTTTTTGTTTTCTTTTGCTTGTTCTCTAATTTATTGAACATTAATCTAATAACGCATTTATTGTCGGATAATATAAGTCACATAAAAATGCATAATAAATTCATTCCGGCAAATTTGTGCCCGCTTGTGACTCGCCCCGGCGGAATTTCACTCCGTGTGCGTGTTTGTCATGACGACGAAGACATCGCAACCCTCAAGACTTTGTCCAAACACCAATTCGCACAACTCGTTGACTTGTGTCTGTGTATTTCTAACTGTTTAACTGTATCTGTGTAAATGTGTGTGTGTGCTTTTTCGTGTGAAATAAAACGAAAACCTTAAATCATACACACAAAAAAGTGCGCAAGACGAAAAAAATAAACGAGTCTAGGCCTGGCAGAAGAAGAAGTGGAAGTGAGGTCATAACGCCTCCGGGGGCTCGTAAATCTTTGTAAAATTTTGTGTTTTGTTCTCCTTAAAAAAAGGACACGTTAAAATCAACCGTGAAAAAAATAATAAAATTTAAAAAAATTAAAAATTAAAATTAATTTTTCAATATAAGGGTTGATAATTTTAAGGGTTGGAAATTTTAGGGGTTGAAAAAAATGTAACATTGTAAAAAATATTAAAGTTTTGACATTTTTGCGGAATACCGATTCTGCTTTTTTTTCTCTTTGAGGGTATGAGGGTGGAGGGTGGAGAAGGGTACGCGCATAAAAATACATTTAACTTTATGCGACGGCCGACGGGATGTGAGCAGTAAGAAGCGGAGAAGAGCCGCAGTATCCGAGTATCGGTTTATTGGCGTTACGTCGAAAGGTGATCTATATGTGGGGGTTGCGTGATTTGTGTGTGCGAACCACCCAAACGCTTCCTGCCAACCTAACGCAACACTCTTACACACTCCACTCTCCTTCCTCTACACCAAAGTCTTGAATATTCCGGGGGTTGGGCGTTTTGCTTCACCCTTCAACCCCTTAGGCGCCTAGCACCAATCAAAAAATTTGAAAATTTATGGCGCAAAAGTTTTGCGTACAACATTTTAACTTTACAACACGACCAACAAACCGCCGCCAACACACAAAACGATTGAATAAAATTTGTACGCAATTTATTCGCAGGGCTTTTTTTGATTTAAATTGACGCATGCGCAATGAAACAAAGTAACAAAGTAATAAATTCTCAAATGCGGGACGATTAAAATTAAAACTTAAGTAAATGCCGACACACAAAGGTGTCGTACGACGTGGGGTGTGCTTGTAGAGGACGTGTCCTGCGTACGTGGATCGCATCCTTGTAATAAGGGATATGTTTCAGGCGAAAATCTACATGCGCATCATGCGCGTTTGCTTGTCGCTTCGCATCGCTGCCAGTACACATAGTTGTTGTTACAACAAGTTGGTACGAGTACGTAGTAGTTGTTGATGTTGATGGTAACGTTCTGCGCGACGACGTGCAAGAACTGTCGACTCTCTTTTCCACGGTGCACGCGCGCACGTTCGCGTTGTTTATTCGCAATGATCATGGGAATAACATTTTCACACATGCGACATTGTTACGTCCTACTTACTGTCTTAAATTTTATTGTAATAATTTTTTATTTGCGTTATCGATAATTTCCCAAAACGTGTAGTTAATGTTTTCCAACCCGCTCTGCCAAAGTAAGATCGAAACGACAAAGTAAACGGACGGCTTTTGGCAATGATGCATTATTGGCGGTTGTCCAAATTAAATTTTGCACTTATTTATAATATCGCTTCTCGGGATATTTATTTTGCGCTCGTTGCGTGCGTAATAAGATTGGAAAGAGCGTCGGAAAATTCTGGAATAGCGAAAATTGTTTATCGACATCTTGAACAAACTAAATTTTATTTTCAATTTAAATTGATCCAGACAAAACTAACACTGGGTTTTAATAGAAAATAACATTTTTTCTTGTTTTTTAAAAATAAATTTAAAACAACAGAATTTTTTTTTGATAAATTACATTGAAAAGTATATAGTGGAGGCGCCTGGAATTTAATAAATACGGAATTTTATATGATAAAACTAACGCGGTATTTTATTATAAAAGTATTTGTTAGTATTTTGTTTTTATTTCAAATAAAAATTGGAAGATTAAAAATTTATAGAAAAACTTTTCATCTAATTACATTAAAAAGTATGCAGTGGAGGCGCCGGGTATGTAATGAACAATCAAGTTTAGTACCAATTTTTTTAAAGTGTTCTTTTGTTTTATATAGAAATCAAAATATTGAAACTAAAACTAAAATTTTTAACAACAAAATCATTGCAAAGTATACAGTGGAGGCGCCGGGTATTTAGTAATATCTCACATTATAACTAACTTTAAGTAGTTTATAACTAATTTATGCATTAAATCGGTAAGGAATGGTAGTGATCTGTTTATATTCGTGTTGTACACGTGTTTGTTTTGGGAGGTTAAGTCGTAAATTGCGATCGGTAATAAATAGTCAAAAGTCCGAGTGGTGTGCTTCTGATTTCACCGCTCATTCCTGCCTATACCTTGTATCCTGCCAGCAGCTACAAACTACACTTTGCTCAGCTTTGTCCATGCTTTGCTCTGTGGTGCTAAACCAGAAGTTGGTGGAACAGCAAGCGGATTGCGCTGCTGCTCCAAAGAGCCAAAGCGTATGTGTTTGCCAAACTTGCCGACGCTTGTTTGCGCTATAACTCAGACCATCTGCCGGTGTGCCCGGCCGTTCAATGGGCTATTACACGCGGCATGATAATGAACAGACGCTTACCTTATGCACTAGCGGCGGCGGCGGCGGCGGCAGTGGCGGTGGTACGAGCAGCAAAGCTTTAAGTTTGAGTTAGTGCGGTCGGCGCCGATTTTGTAATGTGCATCCAATCGTGGTGTTGCTCGCACAATACACGCAAACACCTTGGATTAAGCCTCGGCCAATTGAAATATTTGCGGGGAAATACCACCATTTGGGGGTTGCTTGGAGGATTTGCGAAGACATTGTTTTTGAACTTTGCGCTTTTGAGATTTAAATCTAATGAAATTCCGCGTTTTGGTTATTGCTAATGAAAATTACTAATTTACATTTATTTTTTATTTGTTGTTTGTTGTTGTTTTTTGAGTTTTCATAGTGAAAGTTTGTTTTTATTGGTGGATATCTTTCAACATAATATTGCAGGCAAAGAAACAAAACTTTTTGTTCTTTGTTTTTGGTATTTTTGCACGTTGTGTTTATGTGCGTCGTCTGTGCGACGTTTTTACGGATTTTTGAAGCAATGTTTGTGCATTTTTCTGAGCTTAGTTCTGAGGGAGTTAAAGTTGGAGTTGGTGCTTGAAGCTTGAGCCGGAGCGCGCGTGCCCATATGCCACATCGGCACACAAATAAAACTTTTAATATAACGAAATTATACTTTTTAATATAACGACATCCTACGACTTCGTTCTTCGTTTGATGACACTCACACACGCAAAGTTTTTTCGTTTTTTTTTTGTTTGTGGTTCTTTATTACTCTTTGAAGCTTTTGAATTTCTAATGGATTTTATGCAGCGTTTGATTTATATTCTGAAATTTTTAAATTAAAACTTTAATTTTTTTTGCTTTTTTGTGATTAAATTACTAAAAACTTTGGTTTTTATTAATAATATCAAAAATTGTTTCTAACAAAAGTTATAGCCAATAAACTGATTAACAATTTATGTTAGCGACTTTTTTTAATAGGACGCACTGATTTTGTTTAAATTGCAATTAAACACCGAAAATTAAATTTTGATGCCAAAATTTTTACTATGATTTTTGATATTCAAACTCAAAATACTTATGTTTATAATCAGTATAGAAAAAAATGTTTATAACAAAAGTTGTAGCTAATAATCAGATAAACAATTTATATTAGTAACTTTTTTCGATAAAACTTACCAGTTTTGTGAAAACTGAAAAAAACCAAAACTTTAAGTCTCAAAAAAATAAATTCGAAGTAAAATAAACGCATTTTTTCCCTTTTTCTAACATTTTGCGGGGTTAGATGCACCCCCAAGAGCTTGGTAGTAAACGCCGGGTTTCCATTTACGACAGTTCACCTCATTTTCCACCAAAACTATAAATAAAACCATGAAATAAAGTAAACAGGCAGCGAAACAAAGTTAAGAGACCGGCAGGCAGCGAATTCCCTCAGCCATTTGCGCGACTTACCGCCGCGTACGTTTTGACGAATATAAAATGAAATATTCAGCACTACCCTCTTCCGCATTTCTTCGTACCCATCTCGTCCTCAATGCGCGTTCAATTTTCAATGAAAAGCAGATGAAATAACATGAAAATAAAGGTGATGTCGAGTGAACTAAACGCCCAAGTGGCTGGGAACGAACGAAATTATACGACGTATGTGTCGTTGTCGTGTGGGGCGGCGCGGGGGTTGGAGTGAATTTTCTGGAGGCGGTGGGAGGGGTGCGCGCGCGTTAACATCATAAACACACGGTCGAACGCCGTCGTTGCGATGCTCCAGCGCCAGTTGCCGATCGAATCGTATTTGAATTTTCCGAACGAGTTTGCACAAACGACGCACAACTCGCGGAGTGAATGCTCGAGCCGATATTGTTCCGCTACGGTCCGAGACTGGTTGATGCGAGATTTTATTCGTTTCTTACAAATTCTTAGTGTTATTGTTATTTTTCGGGATTGAATTGATCTTTGCAGTTGCAGTTAAGCAAATTGTTTGTGACGCGATGGAAATTTATTCACTTGACTTTTTTTTTGTGTTTCAATTACGATTCAAGCCAGATTGGTGCGTTGCATCAAAAAAGTTTACTTAGATTAAATGTTTATTAATTGATTGGCTACAACTTTTGTTTAGAACAATTTTTGTTATTTTTGTTGGAAATAAGGGTTTTATGCCTTTTTGTGTTGAAAAACACATAAAAAATGTAACTCGTCCATCGTGTTTTTTGGTACATTTTTATAAATTAATCAAAACCGGTGCGTTTTATAAAAAAATTTTACTAACATAAAATGTTCCCAAGAAAATTATCTACAACTTTTGTTAAGAACAATTTTTCATAACTTTATTACAAAAGCCAATTTTTGCTCTTAAAGTTTAAAAAATTGTATTACTCAAACCACAAACTTGTTGTGTTTTGACGTCTTTTCAACACTAATTAAAAGACTTAACGACCAATAATCTACAAGATAATTATAATTATCATTCTTCAGTTAGTTATTCTTGATAATAAACTTAATAATAAACGTGGAGAGTTGGTGGCACAAAAGTTTAAAGCACACAAACATACAAAACCCAAGAAAAGCTTTCATCTATTTTTACGTCATACTCGGCAGCCCCGACTCTTTTGTACGCTCATCCCCCATCTGCTCTACCCACTCTCTACCTTCACATCAACATTGATTCATGTACACTCTTTGCCCGAGGCAGTTGTGGTTGCAGTTTAATGACGGTTCGTGTTGTGCATCGTTCACCGCTCGCTCGGCTCCGCTGCTCGGAATTTGATTTCGCGACCATAATCTCCATGTTAAGGGATGTTTAACTTTATTACGCTCGTCGTTAATGTTCGATCTTTATTGCGCATCTGTTTGCGAAAGCATCACGCAGAAAGCAAGATGATTTTTTTAACTTTATGCCCGGCGCCTCCACCAGAATTTCTCACAGCGCCTCCACCAACTCTCGTAGCACTGAACGAAATTTAATGCTTTCAAATGAAATCAACCGAATGAATGAATTTTTACGTAAAAAATGTGTAGTAATAAAGTTTATTGTTTGCATCGTAATAAATGACGGTTACATTTGTTTGGATTTTTTGTGTTTTTAGAAAAATTTAAAGGAAATCGTGGATTAAATTTTTTTTAAATTTTATTTTTAATTCACGCACTGGAACTGAAAAATCGTTTGATATTATTTGATATGTTTTGTGTTTTTGTGGTTGAAACTAACGCGTGAAACAGAAAATGAGCATTGAAAATTGAACAACCAAAAGCTTTCCAAACATGTCAGGACTCGAAACTCACATTGCACCACCACTGGCTGGCTATCAATGCATGTAATATAATCAAGCGCCGTCGCACCGCCATCGCACCGATGCCGGCGAGCGTCGTAGATGCATCGTTAGCGCTGGCGGCGGCGCCGCCAACGATCCCGCTGCGTTGTGATGCGCGCCTGTCACGTTGTGTTTTAACTGTTATGACATGTTTATACACTCGAAATTTTCCAACTGCCACAAACTGTTTCCATCAACCGCGCTCAGTGTGTGTGTGTGTGTGTGCAGTTTGCGTTTGGAAAATTGAAAATTAATTTTTGACAAATCGATTATCACCATCAAATGACAAATGTAAATCTCTCAAATCGATGGTGAGTGCATTGCGTTGCGCTTGAGTTGAGTGAATTTATTACAACGTATTGTGTTTCGGACAAGCCAATCTCTGGTTATTTATTAAGTTACATTTTGCTCTGTTTTGTGTTCCGCTTCGGTTTGGGATTTGCGCGTCCGTCGTTTCGTTTCGTCGTTTTTTTTTTTTGGTTTGGTTTGGTTTTTAGATTTTCTGTATTGCGTTGTGTGTGTGTTGTTGCTCGTTCATTTTCGGTCAATGAGCATACGCAGGAGAAGCAGGCAACGAGAAAATGGCGAGTGGAAAAGTTCGCTTGATAAACGGATTCAATATACGTATGTTGTTTCGGGAAATGTACAATATTCGTATTGCTCTTGCTTGCTGCTGGTGCATTCGAAAATCTATTGTTTTGTTTGTTGCACAAGCAATTCAAGGAGTATTGTGTGCACCAGCAGCAATCTGGGTGAGTACGAGGATATTTTGTGTACTCGCCGATAACTTTGTGCGCTTTATGTGATGACTGATGAATCATTTTAATCAAAGTTTAAAAATTATCGCATTTTTCATCGACGATTTCATTTATTTTATTGCTTGTTTTTGGATTTAAGTGCGTTTATTGAGGATGTGTGGGTTTATATCTTTATATGTTTTTAATCAATGTTATTTCTGATAAAGTAATCTATCTTTTATCTTAGTAACTTTTTTTGATACAATGCCCCAATTTTTTTTAAATGCAAAAAACAAAACTAATTTTTTTGATAAAAGACAAAATTACCACGTTTTTTTGTATAAAAACACGAAAAACTATAAGTTCTAATTAGAATATCAAAAAATGTTTATAACAAAAGTTGTTCCTTATAAAAAAATCTACATTTTATCTTAGTAAATTTTTTTAAAACAACCCTCTAATTTTGCTTAAAACGCAAAAAACGAAAGAAAATCTTTTAGGAAAAGTCAAAATTACCTCGTTTTTTGTTATAAAAACACAAAAAACTACTATTTCTAATAACAATATCAAAAAATATTTCTAACAAAAGTTGTAGCCAATAAGTTAATGAACAATTAGTCTTAGTAACTTTTTTTGATAAAACTAACCCTTCGAATAAAAACCATCAAAAAGCAAAATAAAAACTTTATTTTAAAAAGTTATATTTTCAATATCAATTTACAATCAATTTCGTGTTGTTTGACATGCCAAATATTAGAAACAAAATGACAGAATTGACACTTGAACAAATACCTAACCGATACATCTTCCAAACACGTCAACCTGACACACTTCCAACTGTCACACTGCATTTGGCTACATTTTCTCCCACCAAACTCTTCATTATTATTTGACAACGTTTCACAATAATTTACCGGCGTGCCTTCACTATTATTACAATAATTGTCATTGTTATTGCCCAATGGTGCGTTTGTAATGCACTTGGCGCAATTCACGTGTCCATATTCGCACTGATATATCGGCGGTGTCATCGTAACATTACACGTGGGACACTTGATTCGCAATCGCGCACTCGTCGATAACGCCGCCGCCAATTTATGCGCGTTTTTCGACAGCAGTATTCGATACGTTGTTGTTGTTGTCGCGCCGTCGCCGGTGTCGTAATGCGGCAGAATGATGGCTTTGTGCAATGCGCGATTCGTGTATGTCGTCCGATGCGAGCAGCACTGAATATCGTACGTTAATTCCAATTTATTCACTAAACTGTTCGCCGCCGTTGTTGATAAATGTGTTAATGTCATTTTTCGGAAATATTTCAGATTGTTTACATTCAGCACAAACACTTGGTAGGCGCTGACGAAAACAAAAGTTGTTGATGTTGGCACTGCGAATGTTTGGGTTTCACAATCGGTGTGTCGATTGTTTTCGCTTGTTGATGTTTTGAGGAAATTGTGCGGATGATTTTCTTGCACGTGTTGTGGTAATGTTACGATTAATCCCAGCCAGGTGCAGTTGACTATCGGACATTTTGTTTGTAATGATGTCATGATGATGTTGATGGTTGTAACGTTGATATCAAACTGATGTGTGTTTTTTTTGTGGTTTGTATTAGATCGATGTGTGTTTGTTTTTGATAATCGAAATGTCGATGCTGTGTTGACACAAAGATTAAATTGTTTTTTTTATCTACGTCTACTCGTTGCATGCCTCACGTGGTTTTGATGGTGTCAACTCAATTTCGGTTGTAAAGCTGGGCGTTGACGAGGGGGTTGTTTATGCACTCTCTCTGGCAATTGGCTTTGAATACTAATCTGTGCTTGTTGTAACACCTGAATGGAATTGTTGAATTGTTATAATTATCTACACAGCACCAGTGTCAGTGCCGATCAACGGTTTTGGTTTGAATTGAGTTTTGGTTATTTGATGGTGGAAACCGAATGAAATGAAATGAATTGGGTAATAAATATTTTTTGGCGGGATACAAACATTCCACGTATATGTTTGTTGGGTGTCATTTGTTTTGGTTTTATTATTTTGTCGTTGGTGGGTGGGTGTGTGGAGGGGTTGAAGAGTGGGAATCAATAAGTTATGAATAGCATGACAGAATCGTTTAAGGAATGAGGGAAATCAACCTAATTGCCTATTAGGGTTATTAGGAATTATTATTAGGGTAATTTTAGGGGGTGAATCAAGTGTTAGGGGATGGGTTTTTTTAAGGGTCTTATTAAATTTAGTTTAAAATTTGACAGTTACATACAATTAGATTTTTTATGATGTTTTTTTCATTTTGAAATTTTTTTATAGTTATTGTTATTTAAAGTATTAGTTTTGTTTTGTTAAAATTGTAGTTTTGTTTGGGTGTTTTTTTGTGGTTTTTGTTAATTTGACGAAAAGCGAGGCGTTTTAGGAAAAAAAGTTACTAAGATTAATTGTTGGGAATAAAATTATCTACAACTTTTGTTAAGAACATTTTTTAATATTATTGTTAGAAATGTTAGTTATTTATTGTTAAAGTTGTAGTTTTATTTGGGTTTCTTTCAAAAAAATTCGGATTTTTTCTAGTTTTTATTAATTTTCTCTGGATTGAAGCGATTGTGAGAAAAATGTTACTAAGATATATTGTTGCTAGTAAAATTATCTGCAACTTTTGTTATAAACATTTTTTAAAATTCTTATTAGAAATATTAGTTATTTGTAGTTGAAATTGAAGTTTTGTTTAGGATGTCTTCCGAAAAAATTCTGATTTTTTCTAGTTTTTGTTAATTTTCTCTTAATTAAAGCATTTTATGAAAAAAAGTTACTAACATTAATTGTTTATAATAAAATTATCTACAACTTTTGTTAGAAACATTTTTTGATATCATTGCTAAAAACACTACGTTTTAAACATCAAACTTGTAAATTTGTATTGGTGCCTTCAAAAACATTTCTTGTTTCTAATGTTTTTGTTAATTTTTCATTAATTAAATCGTTTTACCACTAAACTAATTTGTTTATTTTAAAATTATCTACGAAACATTTCCGAAATGTTGATAAACAAATAAAGAAAGTAATTACCTTTATTGATTTCACCTGTTTTAATGCTTCAAACCATACAACACTTGTTCAGCTTGTATTCCCGATGTAACTTGAATCGTTCGTGTTGTTACCTGTATGTAAACCAGTGTGGGTATTTTGTGTGGCTAAGCTAATAATTACGCTTGTTACGCTTTGCTACTACTTCTCGAATGTCATGTTGTGCATGAATACAACAACACACTCCACAAGCTTTCTGACCGAAAGCTCTCCGCGGCGTGTAAAACAAGCGTGGCAAACGAAACCGAGCACAAACACCAAACGTATTAAATGTAAAAATATTATAATTTCTTGCTTGCATTGCAAATTATTGTGTGTATGTATACATTCACATGCAATCGCAAATATTTGGTATTGTCGCCATAAACAAAACAAAACAACAAAAAACAAAAAAAAAAAAACAATTAATTTAAAAAACAAACGAAAATATTTAATTTAAATATAAATCTAAATTTTGTAAATTTATTGCATAAACAACCCCAATACGACAATACCAATGCACCACTCACAGGAGTATCTAAATATGTAGAAAGCTGAGGTAAAAAGGCGAAGCCTGTACATTCATTTCGTACTCGTCGTCGAGCTTATTGCGTGGAAAACTGGAAAATACCTTTTTCCACTTCTTTAATGTATTCATTGGCTTCATAATTATTCTCGAGCGTATGCTTTGCATTCGCTCCGGTTTTGCGCCACATGGAAATTTTCCACGTCCTTTTTCTTTCTCTTTCTAGAGGCTCCTCCACCATGCGCTCAAACCAAGACTTGAAGCACCAAAGTAGTGTGCTTTTTATGATGCCAAAACAATTGAAACGCAAACTGTAGCAGCGGAAAACTTGTTTGGCAATTAATTCGTTATTTATTTGATTGCTTTTGTTTTCACTGTGTACGTATGTATGTTTACGTTGTATGCTTTTGTTTTCGCGTTGTGTGTTTGTTGATTTCTAGTCGATTTCTTTGCGACCACAAAATGTGATTTAGACTTTTACTCATTTTAGTCACTTTACTCACTTTGCGTTGGTTGAAAAGGAGGTTTACTCTTACTTTTAAGTAATGAGCATTAGGCGGAAAAGGCTTGAAGCGAAACGAATGATGTAGTAGCATGGAGCAAAGCGAAAGCGAAGGAAAGGGTTGGCGCGGTTTTTGAGGGTAAACAGAAGGAATTAATTAATCATTAAATGTAAGTCGGTGTTCTTGAAGACTCGACTGCATCTCTATAAGAAGCCATCAAGTGCCTTTAAGTTTGTTTTTCTTTGTTTGGCTGTTGGTTTATTTGATTATTATAAATATTTATGTTTGAAGAATTACGAAATTGTTTTTTTTTTTATTTTAATTTAATTTTTATTTACTTTCATTGCAAATGCGAGTTTAAAATAAACGAAATCATTAAATTCCAGTGTTGTATTGTTTGTGTTTGTGTTTTGTTTCTTCAATAATTTGTGTTGAATAGTTTCAATGCCTACTAGATTTTTGTGTGTGTGTTTTGTTTTGTGTTTTGCTTGTAAAGTTTTAATATATCGATAGTGTTTTGTTTGGGCCGAAAACTAATCAAGTCGTCTTTGTTTTGTGTCGTGTTTCAGTTTCGACAGCAACCATCGAAGAGATCAAAGCGTACGCCGGCGATACGGTGGCATTGCCATGTCGTCTGCACACGTCCCAATGCGGCGACCTGCACAGCGTTAAATGGTATCGAGACTCGTCGAGGATTTACGTCTTCAGTCAATCCGGCAGCATATCGAGGGCCGAAGGCGACGCGACACACAGGTCAGTCTTATATAACTTATATAACTTGATATGTTACTATCACGCGAGATTTCGTCTTAAGACCCTTCAAAATCTGTCAGATTTTAAGAAATCAAGATTTATCCGAACACACAAATCTCCCCCAATCTTACAACCAAAATAGAAATGTTTAATTATTGTTTTTTATTGTCAAAAACAATAAAAGACATAAACACATTCTGTTTTACTACTTGGTTTATTTTTTTCGTTTTATTCTTTGCACTACTAAACGACGCATGTTTTGGGGTGAGGAGGGTTGGGGGTTGCGGGAGCAAAGGATACTGGTGTACTGGTGTACAGCGTACAATATGCGTTTTTGGAGGCGCGAGCGCGTCTCTTTTCTCCCCCAGCTGTTTCACAGCGGGATCACGAAACGGGATCGCACGCACGAATACAATGGCGAGATGCGCTCCCCTACACACTGGGAGTTTGGGGGAGAGCGATAACTTGACGCAATTTACACGAAACACGATGTGTGCACGCGCTTGTTAGGACGAATGTGCGAATATGAACACGAGATATGTGCCAAACACACACTCACACACATCACATAACCTAACAAATAACCTAAAAATCTATGTGTGTGGTTGTGTGTATTTTGTAAAACAACGTTGCTTTTTCGGGGGTTTGGAGGGGTGGAAATTATTTATGTTGAAAACTCAAATTAAAATCCACGAAATGAAAATGTTTATTTTCAGTGTATAGCTCGGCTGTAAATTGGTTTAAATCTATAGGCTTTCAGTTATATTACGCAACGTAACGTTTCTTTATAGGTTATGATTTAGTTTAACGGAGTATTTATCTGTTTTGTGAGGTAAATCTTGGGTTTAAGTGAAATTAAATGAATGGTTTGTCTATTTCTGGTTTTAGTTAGGTGGATAACGTGTAAAAGGTCTTTTGATGCTTTGAAAGCTTTGATTTGTTTGGGGGTTTCTCATCTTAATTCACATAACCTCAATTCCTAACCTTCTAAGACTATATTGGTTTTGAGTTTTAGGTTAGGAATGTATTGAATGAGTGTTTTGGCTTTGTGAGGTTTAGTTAATATGTGTCACCCTAATGCAATCCGTTAAATGGGTTTATTCAATAGCTAAACAGCGCTTAATTACTAATTATTATAAAGCATAATTGGGTGAAGAACATTTGTACGAATTACGGCGCAAAGAGAATTGACGATTAGTTAATATTTTTGTGTTTTTTGATGGTTTTTGGCGATTTTAAAAAAACGGGTGCGTTTTATCAAAAAGTTTTACTAAGATAAATTGTTGCTATTTAAATTATCTACAACTTTTGTTATAAACATTTTTTGATATTATTATTAGAAATGTTAGTAATTTGTTGTTAAACTATCAGTTGTATTCACAATTCTCAACCAGAAAACTTGATTTGTTTTAGTTTTTATCAATTTTAACAAAACTGGTGCGTTATATCAAAAAATGTTACTAACATAAATTGTTGCTAATAAAATTATCTATAACTTTTGTTATAAACATTTTTGATATTATTATTACAAGTACTATTTTTTATTGTTAAACATTTGTATTATTCAACCAAATTTTTAATTTATAAATTGTAAATTTGTAAATGTTAATTAATTAATTAAAGTAAATACGTACAAGTATCTTAATTATATAATCCGTAAATAAATCTTTGGGGGGATATTTACGAATATTAGTTCGTTGTTAACGAGCAACCTTGTACTTCAACATTCCATCTAAATTCTAGATGTGCCAAAATGTAAAATCTTGCAAAGTCTTGAAGTCTTCAAGTCATTTTAAACGAATTGTACACACTCACCCACACTTTCAGTCTTATTCCTTAAGATTTGGGGATGAAGGATTTTAGTATGGATATCCGTGTCACGCCTTAATTCCAAAGGAAATTAGCATAGCGCGCAAAATGCTTTCCTACATTTGTACGTTTTCTGTAAACGAAGACAAAAACATACAAACTTTTATGTTATTTACATAAAACTAAAAATTAAAACACCCTCAAAAAAGCACCAAAACTAGGTTAAGTCGTACTAAATTCCACCACAAATTTAAAAATTAATTTTAATCTGCATTTTCATTTGACGTTTGTGCTTGCAACTTAAGCTTGACTTTAAAACCGAATGTGGTTTATGCGAGGCAATAAGAAGTTAAAATCTACCGTTACGTGTTACCCCTAACACGTGAGACACGTTGGTGGAGTATAATCTGTCGTAAATTAGCGTTAATTTTATGCAAACTTAAATTACCACAACATTTGGCGCGCGCGCGCGCTATCGCCGAAAGGCAAAACTTAAAATTGCATTAAAACGCGCCCTCAAATCTGTGCGCCCACCTCCCCCACACACACACACAACTACCTTGTGAACTATACTTATTTCTTTTACAACGCAACGTTTCCTGCGACATGCACGAAATGCGCACGCGAAACGTCTTCACTGCGAAACATAAATTGCCGCGTAGTTTTATTGTCTCTTTTTCGGTGTGCGCTTTAAGCAACCCCCGCACCACTACCCACCCACTCGTCGTCTGGCTTTAAGTGCCAGTTTTAAGAACATTGCGTTTAAGATGCGGAGGATTCCATTAAATTGTTAAAGCCGAATTGAAGTGAATTTATCGATGGCCATCAACGTTTCCACACTGAGCATTAAGCACACAGTGGTTTTTTGATTTTTTTTCTTTTATTTGACAATTCAAAGCTTTACTTACGACCAATAAAGGTAAATTCGTAAATAAATTAATTACTTGATTTAAAGATTTTAATTATAAAAAAAAAATATTTTTTTTTAAAAAAAGAACATTGACTTTGAGTTGATATAGATTAGGTTAGGTTAGGTTTAGGTGAAGTTAATTACGTTTGTGGTATACTCGACTTCAATGTTTCACGACTGTTACTGCTGCCGCCTGCTGCGTCTTGCTCAGTTCAGGTGTGTTTATGTTATAAATTCGTAATGCGCACAAACGGCATTAGTGCGAGACACGCTGAAGAGACTCTGACGCGCTTCTCAACCAAGGTAAATATTTAACCAGGGCCGCCTTAACAAAACACGCGCGGCGCGAGAGCTTTGCGCCCTGCTGGTAGGCACGCACCGAGCGCGCGCGCGCGGAAGAGTTTGCAGGACGTGGTCGGGAAACTATCAAACATTTCATGCGAGCGTTTACCACCGGGCGAAAGCTCAAGCTTGGGTTTGGGGGGTGGTTTGCGCGTTACAACACGTTCTATCAAGTACTGACGAGAATTTGCACGCGTTTTGCACCTAATCACGAGCGGCTGCTGTGCTAATCATGGTCTCAACGAAATCTAGGTGCGCAAACAATGCGTTATATATAATATATAATGATTTTAATAAATTACACGCAATTTGTAACAGTTGCTTTTGTAAACAAAGCTTATCTCACCCTAATACTCAACCCTGAACTTTAAATCACCTTTAAGTTGCAGAAGTCGCAATAAAATAATTTTAAAGTTTTTTGGAGGAAGCACTATAATATAAAACGTAATTATTTTAACGAGGATTTATTATGCATGTTAGTGACTAATTATAATAATTTTTTGGAAGCGATTTGTTTCAAAATGGCTAAGATACAGCGTTTTTTTCCATGGCGTGTTTTTTTGTGTCTGGGTCCACGGCAGGACAAATAACTTGAGTAATTATTGTTATAATAATGAACTAAAATTTTTTTATGATTATATATTAGACCAGCTATAGAACTACAGAAAATTGTTAGGATATATTAATTTTTGGCTAAATGACGCACTTTTAAAGTAAAAATTGTAAAAATGCCTAAAAAATTTCAGATAATTGTTAATAACTAATTACCTATACAAGATAAAAACCAAATCTTTTGTATTTTTAAAGATAAGGTATATTCCAATATATATTCCAAATTTCAAGTCATTCGGTTGAAAATTGTCCGAGTTATTTGTGTTTGCAACTTAAAAAATTAGTTTTGAGATATGAGAGTTTAAAGTTTTACTGCCCGCTTTAATCCTATAGCAGGCGCTGAAGTAAAATCAACATTTGAACCTTTTAAAATTAATTTTTTCCTATAAATCAACCACCATAATATTTTCATGACTCTAAAGTAGTGTTTAAGCAAAAAAAAAATTTTTGATTTTTTCATTCCCTAAATTTGTTGTGGAACAAAAAACAGTCAAATATTTTATTGTTTTTTTTTTTAGTTCGTTGTTTAAGTTATGTTGTTATTAATATTCTTATCGTGGTTGTGGCGTTGGTTTCGGTTTTGGAAGTGTTTGGATTTGTAATAACCGAAACGTGTCTGGACTTGCCGCCGGCTTTCGGCTTTGGCAATTAGTTTGCGAGAATCGTAAGCGAAACATCGCGGTTTATTTTTATATCGCTGAAGCTGAAGCTGAAGCGGAGGCGAAGGCGGTGGCGGCGATAAAGAACGAAATTAAAGTTGGGCCGTTATGATCCCACCTTTTATTGTGTGGCAGAAATACGATTGGCAAGCGCTTGGGTTTAACGTAAATGGAACCAAATCTCATTAGGTTTAGTCGAGCCGACCAAAAGTTAATAAAAATACAAGTACAATAAACATTTTATATCTTTTCTATGTCTGTGTATGATAAAAGATTTTTGTTTCCCCCCTCCATGATCGAATTAATTTTGATTCTAAAACAAAACAATAAAAACAAAACAAGCAGAAAAAACAAACAAAAGCTGTGTTATTTCTATTCAAATTGTTTACCGTTTGTTTTTTGTTTTAAGTTTTTAAATACACATTATCGTTTCGTCTTCTTTGTACTGCCATTCGTAATTTTTAAATGACCAATAATTAATTAATTAATTAATTTTAAAAAATTTAAAAATATTTTTTGATTAGTTTGATTAGTTTGCTTTAGACCAATTGTCATTTCTCACAAAACGCTCCTAGGTCCAAGCGCATTAATTCTCTCACTCTGAGTAAATGAATCTCCGATCCATTCGACCGATCGCACTGCCATCTGTTCCCATACTCTCGCTGTGACTCTCAGAAGCGGCGCTGTGGTAATATTTCTGCATATAACGTGTTTAGGGAGGCGGTTTCGAATGACCGATAGCAATTCTCTCATCTTCACGAGTATAACACCCCGGGCCTCCCACGGGCTTCCAGCGACACTAGCGACACCCACCTATGCCGTTTCCATGTGTATGTACGCACTACGTAGGTACATATATAGCCTCGGGAAAAGCGAGTCAGTCCCCGAACGAAATAAGTTCGCTTTATTTCATTTTCCGATCGAATCGTCAGTTTGGAACGAACCTACCATCCGTTTTGCGAGCCTGATTTATGTCGCGTTATTCCTCGACGACCACCGGTGGTACTAGCAGCAGGAGTAACGTGATCCATAAAAATAGCCAGACACGCAAATTGCCCTTTTTCCTCGGTCATAAGAGATTCGGAATATCCAATGGATAAAACACGCTTTGAAACAAAAAACAAAAAAAAAACAAAAAAACAAAAAACACGCACTGGTTAAATACGCTTTGGAATTTATTTTCTAGGTTAAAGTAAGGTTAGGATTAGGCCAGAAAAAAAATATAAAGTTATAAAATAAAGTAAAGTTTTTGTTGACTATTTGCGATCATATTTCTGGAATATTCCAATCGAGGATTAAGGATTCACAATCGATGGCAAATAAATCACGCACAGAGCGCAGAAATTATCCTTCGTCGGTCCTCGAGGGACCATAATGATAAGTTGTGCGATGGGAAGAAGTTTCCGGATTGTTTTTGCGCAAACGTCCTTCGTCCTTGCGACCAAAAGCTAATATTGTTTTATGTAACTGAAATTTAACTGTAAAAAAAACCACAAACAAATATTTTTGAGGTTAAAATGAAAAACATATTTTCCTTTAAAAGCAAAAATAATAAAACTGTGATTTTTTTTTTTTGGAATTTTATTCTCACATCCTTGTATTTTTATTTTTAACAAAACGTTGAAAGATTCTTTTCTCGCTTCCTGGTTGAACACAATCTCCCTTTAGTGCTTTAGTGCTTTGGCGCTCAAAAATTTTGTTCCCAACGGATGGGTTCTAGTGTAAGACACGACCTGGTATTTGTCTCTTTCTTTCCTGCATTCTCCGTCTTCCTGCGTCTACGTCTTCGAACTACTGAAAAGATTATCGCGCTATCAGAGTATGTTTGTCAGGCGCGATATTGCGTTCTGCACTAAATTGATTAGATCTAATCCCCTGATGAATTTCGTTTTCGTACGACAAGCTAACGTAACTCACGAATTTGACAAATTATTTCAAATTATCTCTCACCACAATACCACTGCGTGCGCCATCTATTTGTGTTTATCACAACCAAAACTTTACAGCACACAACATGTTGTGTTTTGTTTTTTTTATTCAATAAACTGTTGGACGCAGTAACACTAGTTGAGTGTTGTTTTATTCTCAAATCTAGTCGCCCGTGGTTGTAGTGTTTTGTTTTTTTGCAAGGCGTACACTTGCGCGCAGCGCAAGCAGCGCTAGTTGTGCGTGCGCTACGAATTGACGTGAACGAACGCAGTGTCGCGCGCGCTAATCAGTCGAAACGTTATAATAAAGAGGTTACATTTTCGTGTTGCCGTTGTTTTGTTTTTTCGTTTGTTTATTGCGCCATGACTGTTGAGATTTGTGCCGTGTACAATGTAGCAACGTTCAGTGTGGTGTTGTTGTTCGGTGTGTGCGCGTCGCCTAAAAATTGTATGGCCGTCTGGGGTTTCATAAATAAAAAAACGGTGTATCCAGCAGGCGTGGATGGTCTGAATAAATCAAGTGGGCATTGTTCATTCGAGGTTTTGCCATTTTGCGGAAACTACCGTGTGTGTGTGTTCAATTCGGAAAGGACAGGACAGAATATAACCTACCTATAGGTGGTATCTATTTCGGGCAAGTGCAAGCGTAAACACGTTCCGGGTATTATCTGCTGATGTATCGCATCGTGAATATTGTCCACCTCATCTGCACTAAAATCCGTCATACTGTGATCCAATCTTGGCCGATCTTTTTGGAATCATTTCAAGGTGAGCAATAAAAATAAACGCAAACATTATTTATGACTAAACTTTTATTGAGTTTAATCAAACAATTTTTAAAAACTTTTCTTGGTTTTTGTGGAAATTTATGAAATTTAGAAATTGAGGAATGATTTTTTTTCTTTCTTGTGCTAGTAGTTGTTTAAGGATAGATAAAGTTTGCGATTTACATTTATCATTTTTGGCCTTGCGCACAAGTTTAAAACTAAATTGCTTCGAACTCTCTTGCCTTCTTGGCTGGGGGTGGTTGTGGTTGGTGGTGGTTCGTTTGCGCATTCGCCACAAAGTTGTATTAAAAAGTTTCGCAGCTCTGGAGCTAATTTATTTTGCTTGTTATTGTTAAATTTATTTATTAAACGATTATCTTCTAAGAGTCGACTCGCGGTTGCAGTCGCGTTTCTTGTGGTGCCACACTTTGCTTTTTCTTTCTATTGTTATTCGGTGTGTGTGTGTGTGGGTGAGGAGTGTCGCCTCATTCTTTTTCATTTCGCCGCATGAAATAGTGCGACAGTAGATTATTCAAATTTTATTCATCTGGGCAATCTTTTATGAATTTCTTTTGTCTCCTCGCGCGCTCGTCTTTCGTAAACTTGGACCATTCATCATGTCGTCGCTTCTGGTAAAAACTCTACAGCCGTATAGCCAAATATCGGAAGAAGATTGCTCGATCTAGAT
>JARJDS010020898.1:0-25031 GCA_030264155.1 Atheta pasadenae | reverse complement strand
TGGAAAATGTCAAGAAATTAATAATCTCTTATTTAATAAAAAGATTTTTATAAAATCTCAAATATTTTAGAAGATATTTAACTTTTTGTAGAAGAAATCACAAATTTTTGATTGAAAAAGACGTTATATGTTACATTTTACTAAATATATATTAAGCAAAATTTGATGATAACAAAAAAACAAATAAATATTGTTATGATATTAATAATCTTACATTTTTCAAAAAAAAATTTCAATTATCTTAAATATCTTAGAAGATAATTAACTTTTTTGTAACGCAAATCATAAATTTTTGGTAATTACAAATCATTTGTTATAATTTGTTATATAATTAATAAACCAAACAATATAGCAAATTAAAACAAAAAGGAAAATAAACATAAATTAATAAATTTTTAAATTCCAATAACGTTTTATAAAAATCTTAAATATTTTACAAGATATTTCACTTATTACAAGTAAAAACCCAAATTTTTAATTAAAAAAAACTTAATTTGTTATATTTTCTTATATAACTTATAAACAAAACGTGATAATAAAACAAAACAAAGTGTTATATATTTCAAATTTATCTATGATTTAAATTTTGAAGAAAAATTTTAAAAATCTTAAATATCTTAAAAGATATTCAACATTTTGTAAAAAAAACAAAACTTTTCTCAAAAAAACTTACTTGTTACATTTTTGTTTATAATTCCTAAACAAAACAAGATAAAAACATGAACTAAAATGAAACTTATTAACAAATAACTTTAATTCCAAATAAAAATATTCAAATTATTCTAAATATTTTAGAAGATATTTAACTTTTAAAATCAGAAAAAATATTTTTTCTAAAAAAATTGTAAACTTACATGAGAAATTGTTGTCATTCCTTCAATAACGCTTGCTAACAAATCCAAATCATTCCCAACTTGAAGCAACAATTTGACAGATAGAACCATTAAACCAGAACCAAGAATTAACCATAAAGTTGTAAGCAAATCAGCAACAATTCGATTATCAAAAGGACGTTGACGCGTTATCCAAAAAGCGTTCACACTAAGTTCTTCCAAATTTGCGTATTTAACCATTTTATAATTTTTAATTTAATTAATAAATCTAATAATTTAATTAATAAATTAAAGTATAATATTAACAAATTGTTAATTTATTCACATAAAATCCAAAAACAATTAAAATTAATGAAAAAAGTTTGTTCAAGTTTTGAACAAAATTTTCCAAACACAAATGTCCTGAAAAGTAAAAACTGTTAAGAAGGAAGTAAGTTTATATACTTTAGATGCAAACAAGATACAATTAAGAACTTATATTGCAATTTATTGTCAATTAAATTCGACTATTATACCAACAATTTGAAGTTAAGTGGAATTAGGAAGTTGGACATATTGCAAATTTCCCATCTTTATAATTTTTAAATTCTAGTTTATTAGGTTAATTGTTTGACAGTGTTTGTACTGCTAAACTAATTTCATTGAGTGCATGTATATAATTGCATTTTTACATAATTAAATCAATTAACAGTTTAATAAGAAAATTATCAGTGAAGTTAATTGACTGAATTTAGTATCTACTATTTTTAAGTTTAAAAATAAAATACTTAAAGGGTGATTTAAGGGTGAAAATTATTACATAATAAAGAACAACTCTTTAACTATAAATAAAAAATAAGAAAACAAAATTTAGTTAACTTGAACAAAAGATATGACTATTTTTATGATATGTTTTTTGTTAAATGTCTCCCAAATTCTGTGATTACAATAAAAAGTCCAAAAAATGTACTTAAAATTAATAAAATTATAAGAATTTGTATTAAAATCATAGTAAGTGTTTAGATGTGAATGATTTTTGTTTTTAATAAGAAAAGAAAAACTACCCTTGCCGAGGTTTGAACACGCAATGTTGTGATCAACAAGCATCGATCTAAGCATTTCAGCTACAAAGCATAAATTCAAACGCCGTTATAATAGTGTATATATGTTACACAATTAGTGTAATATATTAATTAGCGTATTTTTAATGAATTTTGTTCGACCGTTGTTTTTTAATTAATTTAAACACACGTTCAATGATATAAATTAAAATAGCTGCCATAACGCCAATTGCATAAATCATAACCGCAAAATAAGCGTCGTTTATTCCAACACTTCGAAAACTACCCCCGGATCGTGTACATTTCGGTTTTTCCGTGTAAGTTAATTTATACATCCGCATTGATAATCCTGCTTCCTTAAATTTACTATACGCCATTGTTATTATTTCCTTGTAGGGTGAAGCTTTGCGTATTGCTAGGTAAGGTTCAATTTCCGATAGATATTTTATTTCTACAATGCCACACTTTTCGTGTTCTTGAAAAGTTTTTGACATCTGTTTGTAGATTGTGACACGTTCAGCGTGAAACGCGTAGAATTCATGACGCATTTTTTCTACACCAACTTCGACTGGTAGGAAATTATTTTCTTTGTTTTGTCCAATTATTTTTTGTTTGTAAATTGCTTCTTTTACAGCGCCGGTTTGTCTCTACAACAAAAAAATTTTATAAAACATTTTGGCATATAAGTAATGAACGATACAAGATAGAAACGTCAAATAAAATGGAGATTGTTAAAGATTTAATGATAGTTTATATTTTAATTTTCTTTTTGTAGATTTTTAAATATTTTTTGGAGATATTCTAATTTTAGTTAGGATATTACAAATTTTTGATGTCCAAATTGTAATTAATGATATTTTGTTATATATTTATTATACAAAACAAGTTAAAAATTTTGAATATTATTTATAATATCTACAATTTAATTATCTTTTAGATTTTGAAAAAAATATTTAAATATCTTGATTATTTTCGGAGATATTTACCATTTTGTTCATTAAAACACTAATATTTTTATAAAACTACGCTATTTTTGACTAAATTCTAAATATCTTTTAAACAAAAGAAGGTAAACGCATAGAATAAAGTTGAATAAATTGAAAATTTAATTATCTTTTTGATTTCGAATAGATTTTTAAAATATCTTGAATATTTTTAAAGATATTTAACGTTTTATTTAAAAAAACACTGATTTTAAGTAAAATACAAAATTTTTAATATTTTTTTTTAAAAATATTCATTGAATCAAACAAGATAAAAACATACAATTAAATGAATAATCTTTATAATTTAATTATCTTTCAAAATATGAAATCAAATTTTAAAAATCTTAATTATTTCCAGAGATATTTAACTTTTTGTAGAAAATTGGTAACATTTTTATGTTAAAAATGTAATATGTTACATTTTAGTAAATAATTATTAAACAAAAAACGATAGATTAACCAAATAAAAAGTAAAATAACAATAAACTAATAAACAACCATATTTTGAAAAAAAATCTAAAATATCTCTAATATTTCAGGAAATACTTAACTACTTATCGATAAAAATACAGAACTTAAATAAAAAACGAAATTATTCATATTTATCTTAATATTTATTGAACCAAACAAAATAAAAACCTAAAAATTAATAAATATACTTCAAAATGTAATTATCTTTCAAAATATGAAATCAAATTTTAAAAATCTTAATTATTTCCAGAGATATTTAACTTTTTGTAGAAATAAGTCCACATTTTTATGTTAAAAATGTAATATGTTACATTTTAGTAAATAATTATTAAACAAAAAGCGATAAATTAACTAAATAAAAAGTAAAATAACAATAAACTAATAAACTACCATATTTTGAAAAAAAATCTAAAATATCTCTAATATTTCAGGAAATACTTAACTTTTTATCGAAATAAAACTGAACTTAAATAAAAAACGAAATTATTCATATTTTCCTTAATATTTATTAAACCAAACAAAATAAAAACATAAAAATTAATGAATATACTCTAAAATTTAATTATCTTTCAAAATATGAAATCAAATTTTAAAAATCTTAATTATTTCCAGAGATATTTAACTTTTTGTAGAAAATAATCAACATTTTTATGTAAAAAACGTAATATGTTACATTTTAATAAATAATTAACAAACAAAAAGCGATAAATCAACCAAATAAAAAGTAAAACAACAATAAACTAATAAACTATCATATTTTGAAAAAAAATCTAAAATATCTCTAATATTTCAGAAAATATCTAACTTTGTATCAAAAAAAAAATAAAAATTACTACAAAAAAGTAATTTGTTGCATTTATCTCAATAAAAAATAAACAAACCATATTATTTAAACAAAATAAAAAGTTAATGATTAAACGACTAATAATCTTTTAAATTAAAAAGAAAATAATAAAAAGTCTTTAATATTCTATGAGTTATTTCACTTTTAAAGAAAAAAAAAACTTACCGAAAAGAAAAACTTTGCATACGGCATATTATCAACCCCCAATTTAATATTAGTATTCAACAAATCTTCCAGAGTAGTAATACTTGAACTACTCGACTGCAACAAAGCCACCACAAAAGCAGAGTACGAAGTATAAAAAAACAACGACGACAACAACGCACAAAAGGTGATCAACCGTCCAGAGAAACTAATCGGTTCCTTTTCAATCCCTTGCTGACAAACAACCCCAATTTGAAACTGCACAATATCAATAGTATTGGGCCTCAAACTATCCGTCAATCTCTCATCATATTTATACAACTTCCACTCAAGATTCACAGTTATCACCATTAAAACCAAAATTAAAATAGTCAACACCAACAGGGACACCCAAACATCAACCTCAAAGGGCATAGTTAAAATATTATTAATCGCAGACAACGGTGGTGATTTCAAGATAAACTTCCCCACAGTAGGAACAGGGTTAGCCACATAATCAGCGAATTTAAATCTGTCTTCAGTCATGAATCCAATTGTTCCACCAATTTCAGCTGTTTTGCTCTGAAGGTCACCCATCATATTATTATACTTCGTACTATTCACTGCTTTGGTTCCCCAACTTGGTACCCAGGACATATTCAACTTGGTATTCATAATTTCCATCAAATGCAAGAGTAATATATAATTATGTTTGGATATTCCATCTTCTTGGGTATGGCGCCAATCTAGTAAATGATCCTTGGTTCGGGCATATACAGCCACACCAGTTGAGTTGATTATCAACCCGTTTTGGTTCGTTCTGTGCTGATATTCGGATATATCTAACATTGGAAGTTCATAATTGAGGTTATGCCACGTTGATATGTGATTGTAATTATATTCGGTTGTATTTTGTACTAAATATGGTGAAATTAAAATGTTTGGTTTGTTTGTTTGGAATAAATACACCCTAGAGTTGATTGCAAGGGGTAGAAGTTGTGGAAATGAGGTTATGTTGTCAATCCAGATGAACCAACGGTGTGGAAATTGGAATAAATCATTAAATGTTGGGGTAAATATTGATTTGTTCTTGTAACAATTAAAATCCATTATGAATAATATTTTCTCATCTTTTGTTTGCTTTTTTTCGGTAGTATTTTTGAGGTTAAGTTCGTATACTTTGGATAAAACGTTTATGTCCGATAGTTCTTTAGTGAATGCTTTTATTTCAGTTGTGGACCAACAGTTTAGTAGTAAATTAATTTTTGTTGGTTTGTTCTTGTGTTTTATGAAGTTTATTGCACTTTGTGTTAGGTTTTTTGAGAATAATGCGTTTGTTTGGTTTAGCATTAGGAGTAAACATAGTTTAAGGGTGAAAATCTGTATGAATAACATGTTGTTTTTATTTTGGGGGTATAAATTGAATAAATGTGAAGGAGAATGGTGGTTGGGAGTATTTATATTAAGGTTTTTATTGATTTTTATTAAGGATTCTTTGATTTTTAGGTTTTGAATTAGTAAAAGTTAGTAAAACAAGTAGTAATTTGAGGTTATGTGTATAGTAGTTGGTTTTTGTAATTGGTAGTTTGTTAGTTATGTTTTTTTGGGGGATTGGTGAGGTTAATTATAGTGTAGGAAACGTCTTAGTTTATTATTTATGATTATAACCATGAAATTATTACACAAATTATGAAACACGACATAAATCTACAAAAACTTACTAGAAAAATGTTGATTTGATGTATAATTAAGGTTTGGTCATGAAAACTGCAAGTCATCTAACAACTGACAACATCTGACAACTATAAAATGTGTATTTGGTTGCCTAATAACAAAAATTGAAAAATTTTTAGTGGTAAGTTTTTGACGTAAAAAAATACAAGATATTATTAGTAAAATAACGAAAATCGTTAAGTACAAACTTGAAATATTTTTAATTTGAATAAAAATTGAGTTTTAGAGCATATAACTATGAGATTTTACTCTGAATCTGGAGCAACAACTTCAGAAACTTACAGACAGAGGAAAAATGTGTATTGGGTTGTCTAACAACAAATTGCATAAGCAAAAGTAGAATAATTGTTTCTTGCAAGATTTTTTATGTAAAAAATGATAAAGTTATTGCAAAAAATTAGCAAAAGTTGCATAACAAATTAGTTATATTACTAATTTGTTGATTAATTGATGTTTTGTACAGAAATCTGTGAGAAAACACTCTGAATCTGGAGCAACAACTTCTGAAACTTAATGACACATTAAACATGCTTATTGGGTTGTCTAACAACAAACAGCATATGTAGAAATCGAAAAAGTGTTGGTTTCATGATTATCTTTGAAAAAATGGGACAAATGATCACAAAACATTAAGATGTCACTTAACAATCAAGAAATATTGCTAAATTGTTGAATAATTGATGTTTGGTAAAGAAATCACTCCGAATCTGGAGCCACAACTTCAGAACATTAGATTTTTATTCCAAAAAGTGATAAAAGACATAATTTTTACATTTTAAATCATTTACATCGTTGATTTATACTGATTAATACCTTCCACGTTAAAAAATAATAGTAAATGTTTTTAGGTTTGTCTTGTTTTTTCTACCTGCTCCAAAAAACAGATGAACATAGGGGACTAGATGTCTATATCAGTCTAGATACCCTTGTAGTTCTCTTATTGGTCAACACAAAAAAACAATTGCAAGTTTTAGGATTAGGTTTCGTTTGCGAGAAAAACGATACACCAAACTCGAAAGTGATTGCAGTTTTTTAGTGAGCTTTGCAGAGTGTAGACGTGCTTTCGAAAATTGTACTTCTGATTGTGTTAATTATACTTTTGTGGTTATTATGATTTTTAGGAATTGTAATGGCAAAAAACCAACTAAACAACCAAATGGAAATCTGTATGATAACTTACAAACATAACGAAAAAACTTAATTTTTTAGTTTGACAACTAATCGATCCGGAAATAAATAACACCTGGTATGTATTATAAATATTCAACGTAATACAATATTATTAATAAGCAATTAGTAATCATACCTAACTTAAATGGTTAAACTTAAAAGATATATGAAAACATTAACATTTGTATCAATTTTATTGTACAATCACAGCAAATAGATTTGAAGGTTGTTGTGCTTGTATCAAAATTTTTATCATGTCAAATATAATTTTAGTGGATTTGATAATTATTAGTTCGTAATATTTACTTGTGTGGACTTTACGCAGACAATGTGCCAATAATTTTTATATTTAATTTAAAATTGGTGATAAATTATAGGCGCCAAATGTACAAACAGATGTAATTCGAAACGCAATGATGAGTTGTTTGACGACTTCTATTGTTCTATTTGTTTAGAAAGTTAATGAAGAAGTGCAACATAAATGTTTGTATTGATTTTGATGCTTGATATTAACATGTTTGCTACAAATATCGATAATGATTTTAACACTTACTATTATTGTTCCAATGTAAACATATAACCTTTCATATAATAATCCCGAGCAAAAGAAAAATGTTACATATTTGTTGTAAGTCGCTAGTGCAAGTTGTAGTTTCAATTATGGTCTTGCATTGAGCAGTGAGTGATTATTAAAGTTTTAAAAATGAATCATTTGACACTTTGTACAATTTGGTGTGGTTTTATATTGAACAGTAAGTAAATTTAGATTTGAATTTTTTTAAGTCTCTAAATTCTTGTTTATCAATTGCGATTGTTTTTTTACGTAATTAATAAACGATTATTTATTTTTGAGGTGGTATTTTACGTAGTAGTTTTGTTTTGTTGTTACCAAATTGGTTTTGGTTCTTATCACATGTTTAAAAGAAGTCGTTAAACTAGGCGCGCATCAGAAGTAATTCATTATGGTAACATACAACACAATTTGTTTGGTTTTAATTGTATGCGCTGGTAATTGTGCTTCTTTGAATTGTGTTTTGTGTTTTATTATTGAGAATGTACTTGTGATTTGCAGTAGCCAACGCGTCTCCTATTACAACATGCGAGAAATATGAAGTGTTAAAATGCGCAACAAACGAAGCAACATGTTTGGGTGTGCAAACAGTGGGGAATGGAAAGGTGTGCGAAATGGGATGCTATTGTGTGGAAGGAAAGCTACGATACGATGGCGCTTGTATTGAACCTGATGAATGTCCTGTAAAAGAGGGTAATATAAGTGAAATTTGTTAATTAAAGATGTTTAATATGTATTGGGTTTTTAGAGAATTATCATAAATGCTCGTGCCATTGCAAAGAAAGCGACAATATCAGTAGTAGCAGTGATAGTGAGTTTGAAAAATGTAAACATGCTAATCACTGTGAATTGCACGGCAATCATACTTCTTCGTCAACCGAATTCCATATGCACGAATCAGCAAGCCACCACACTGAATCTGGAGCCACAACATCTGAAACTCACGAGCAAGAATCAGCCAGCCACCACTCTGAATCTGGAGCCACAACATCTGAAACTCACGAGCACGGATCGGCCAGCCACCACTCTGAATCTGGAGCCACAACCTCAGAAACGCACGAGCACGGATCCGCCAGCCACCACTCTGAATCTGGAGCCACAACATCCGAAACTCACGAGCAAGAATCAGCCAGCCACCACTCTGAATCTGGAGCCACAACATCAGAAACGCACGAGTCAACTAGTCACCAAATTGAAATGGACGAAACTACTTCTGAATCAAAGGATAACCACCACAACGAGGGTTTTACTGTTTCTGTTAATAATAATTCAAATCAGGCAGAAAAGCCAGGTCCTTGTAACCATCCGAGTACTGGTGTGCATCTAGATATTACAGGAAATAACAAATCAGCTGGCGATTTAGTAACCTGGCTCTTGAGCCGCTTATCAACGTCTTCTTTTGATAAAGAAGGCAGAAGTATTACCGTTCACGATCATACTAATATTGAGTCTAAAAATCATAGTAGATTGGGGAGACGTGCAGGAGATATTTCCTCTGACAACTCAAACAATGTTCATCCAGTTTTCCCGTTCCTTGGTGGAAAACAGCACTAGACGTTTTTTAACAGAAATATAAAAATACGATGGAGAACAAAAACTAGAATAATAAAATAGATTTGTTTAGTTACGTTAGTAAAGGATTAAGACTTAGTAATTCAAATAGGTATTTTTTTACTTTATAAATAATATGTATTTTATTAATATGATGTTCAGTTACCGAATTTTTGTAAGTATTTTTTATTACAAAATCCAAAAAGTACGTCTAAAGCTTATTAAACAACATTCAATATATTTGTTCACGTTTCATAAAGCTAGTACAAATAATAATTACAAATTAATACACTGAATGTTTGTCAATGAAATAAATAAAGTATCGAAAAGAGACATCAAACACTAATAGTGCATAGTCTTCAAAATCAGCAGTCTTATGGTGTGGCGGATCCCATTTTTTGTTTATATTTCTTCAAAAACTCTTTAGCCAATTTATCCCCTTGTCGATATTCCAAAGTTCTAACAGCCTCAGTACCTTCAACAAACAAAACAAAAATTATCAAAACCCCGAACCCACATAAATCCTACAAATATAAAAATAAACATACTCATTGTTGTAGGTCGCACTAATTGCAACAAAACCTGCGGTAAACTCTCCAGCGACTCCGAAGTTCTTGGAATATCTTTAAGACTAACAAACGCTTCCCCAATGTACTGATTATTCAACCCCATCATATCATAATCCTTAACACTAAAAAGCACCAAAGCATCTTCAACATTATGATGCTCGCCCGAAAGTATAATATCAAACTTCTCATCAAACAAAGGAAACACTTCTTTATAATGAGTTTGTGTTTTAGGTCGATTGACACCAACAAATTTCTCTTCAGGTAACATATGGATCCGAACAAAAGAATCTGACGGACCAGTCGAATTCATCTCCAATAGATTCCTTCCATTGAGGATCTCAATGTGTAGATCATTATTGGAAATCTTCATTCGTACACAGAGTTGACCATGAGGCGATTCTTCCAACGCTTGTTGATCTTTATACAAATCCAAATTAATTTGATGAATTAACGCCCCAGTTTCAAGTGCATGAAGTTTCAACAACCGTTCTGTTTTCTGTAAAGCCGGGCACGAGTAATCTTCATTACTTTTAAATGATTTAATCATTACTTTCAACGTCTCTTGAAGATTTGCAAAAAATGATGGTGGACGTCTTCTCTACAAAACAAATACCACCATACCAATAAAAGTTTTATTCAACAAATAAACTTCAAAGTAAGTACATACCTCAATACTAGTTTGGACGAGATCCGATAAAATGGCAGCCAATTTATCCCAGATAATAAGCAGAGTCTTATTAAAGTTGTCATCATTAAGTTCATGATACAAAGTTTCTAAATTCCTATCAATATACTTCATAACTCTATCCAGACTATTATTATCTTGTTGATATAGTTCAGCACCTTCAACTAACAATCTCTTCATCGACGGTGTCATTTTATCAACCATAACCTCTAACAACTCAATAATTTTATTTTTAATAGTGTCCAACGCATTAAACATAACCAAATCTAAGGCTTCTCCACATCTTTGTGCCGCTGTCGAGTTATAATCCGCCAGTTTCTTCAATAACTCTTCTTTCCCTAAGTCATCACTAAACGGTTTAAGTTTAGTACGCACATAGTCGATGTTATTAATGGCTTGACACCACTCCTTTGTGACTTCAAATTTACTTTCATAGACATCTTTAAAGTCACCCATACCTTCAACACGGGCCGACATTTTGTCCGCATAGAATGAACTACACCGACAGATATCCTACAAATTAGTTTATAAATAAATGCTCAAAGTACGCATGTTGAATATTTTTAGACTTACATCGATAATTTTAGCCATAAATATATAACTCCCTTCGACGTCTGGCCAGTTCAACTGCTGCCAGAATATTTTAATCTGGTAGAAGATTTGCAAAGTATCAATTGCTGAAGAACTGTATTTAACTGAAGCATCAACTGGTACAAATTGATCCAACTCGATGGCTTTTTCAATACGAGTTAAGGCTTTAAATGCTGCAATTTCCAACCATTGGCCCACACCTTCATTAAACCAGAGGTAGAAGTCTTTTATGGACATTGAATCAAGTTCTTCAGGGCACAAACCCTGCCCTAAACTAAACAATCCATTACAAGATTAAAACTTTATAGAATTTATTAATGTTTAGTAGTTTTTAGTTATTTTTTGAAACACTTACATAACAAAACGTTCTAAAATTAAGTACAACTCAAATAAAGTTGTCCCCACAGCTAATGGTTCAGTTGAATCCCGTTCTGAAGGTTGAAACCCATTATAGGATAACTTCTTTATAGATTTCGAAGTTTGTTCCACATCATCCTTAGCTAAAACTGATATCTTCTCCTGGTAGAATGTGTATAAAATTTTGGCGTATGGTAAATTCAAAATACTTTGGAAATGTTTATCATAAAACTCCACCGCTTTTTGGATATCACTTCTTATCAACGTGATAATCTTAATTAAATATTGTAATTTCCCAATGTCAGTATCATTCTCCCTCACATTATTCTCCAGTAAATGATTATACCAATCCTCAGCTCCGTGTTTTATTGCATCCTGCATCACAGTTTCTAAATCCCAATTATTATCCATATCAGACTTAATCCAAGGAAAACTTTTCGGAGGAAACAACTCCAAATCTTCCGGTGTGTTCAAACCTTTCAGTTTCGTCAAAATATTTAACACGTCAATTAATTTCTTCATCTCCACATTGACATTATTGCTTTTTCGTCGTATTTTACGAATTATCGAAAATACCGACGGTAGTAACTTTTTTGTAGAATCCCAAAATATTCTCGCTTCCTCCTCACAAATCGTATTATTCTGTAAAGGCTTAATCAGTTTGTCCAACAAACAAGAAAACAGATTAAAACTTAAAGGATGGGTTTGATGAACTGTGCTGTACACAGCCCATTGGGTGTGGGCTACATCCACGGATTGTAAACCACTTTGTACAATGTGCCTTGTAAGGATTGCTTTAGCATAAGGACTAAAGTTACCGCACCACCAGTAAGGGATGATTTTCGAGTTTTCAAGTTCGTAGAGTAATAAGATCTTCAATAAATGGCGATGTTCTTGTGATGCAACTCGACTGTTCTTCTCGGAACTGAAGGTGAGGCGTACTTTTAAACAACCACGTCGGTTTGATCGGTTTTTTTTCTTTAGGTCGTACCACATCAGCAAACCGCACGATGGAATGCTCTGAAATTAACATTTTTGAATTATGAATCACGCTTTGTTTGTTTTTACATGAAAAGTTACTGAACGTTTATTTACATTGAGTGGAATCGATGCTTTGCCAATTAACTCGTTTTGGTGTTGGCCTGTCGTGGCTGTAATGGCGATTTCTTTCAAAAGTTTTCGTAAACCTTTGGCTCCTTTAGCGCTGCTGAATTTACTGAATTTATCACGCACTGTTTCGGCTGGATCAAAATCCCACACTTCAAGACAAAGACAATCTTCTGTGTTTACATTTGTTACAGGTCTACAAACATTTAAATTTAGTCATCAAATAATAAAATAACCAAAAATACCAAAACTTACAAAGCAAAATGTTCTTCCCAAACAGGAGTTAACGTTTTTTCTTTCACAGAAGTATTATATCGATGCATAGCGTTTGAATTAAGAAAAACAGTAACAAACGGATCACTCAACCCATTTGAATCTTTGGCTGTTAAATCTTTGGCTTCAATAATTTCCACATTAAGCACAATTTCCGGTGCTTCCTTCTTGATAGCTTCATCTAGAAGTTCTCGATGTCGTGCGTTTTTCATCTTAAATGCTTCTTGGAGATAATTGAACAAATCAACTTGGTTGATGTCACATGTCTCGTCACATCCCACATTGTGTAAAATTTCGTACAACAATTCCAGATACAATTCATCAATCTACAATTAAATTTTAATTGTATATTTACCAACTAATTATTAATAGTTTAACAATAAAACAATTCCTACAGTCATGCTATTGATGATGATATTAGTTTGTTCCTTCAACACTTCTTTCTTAATGCCTCGAAATGAATTAAACGGTAACGATTTTCTTCGGCTGTTACATCCCCGTCGATTGAGGGAGTAGCAAGACGCGCTTGCCGCGATTGTAAACATTATTCACCCGCGTTTTATCCCGGGTAACACACGTAAAAAATCAACCTCGCAGAAAGCTCAGGAGTATAACGAATCAAGTTTTTTCGACGCGAGTTTGGTAGACACTGACCGCGGTGGTCTTAGCGAATCTGCCAAATCTATTCTGGGCTCAAGTTGCGTGTAAACTACTCAAACTGACCACTAAGTAGCAGGCAGAGCAGAGTTAAAAGCAAATAAAATTCGAGTAACCATGGTTGGTTGTGGATTGACACACTGTGCCACAGGAAACCCCTTTGTGGTAATGGTGAATGTCTTATCGATTCTTTCCTGTATTGTAGAGACTAAAAATAACTACACCACCATGCGGTTTTGATAAATAATGTAAAATCTATGATTTGTGTTAAATTTTTTGTAATTTCCACATTTTGGTTCATTAAGAAGCTAAACTGACTCAGATGCAAAGTATCTCAACTGGGTGAAGGTGATGTTTTCATGCGCAATTTATTAATAAACACCAAAAACTTGACCAGCTCGTGGCGGTGGATTGAGAAACCTGGAATCGATCCAACTTTCGTGCTTTCGCCACGATGCCGCGACATTCACATTCGACTTCCATTAACATAAAACTTACCATTGTCAAGATTTTCAAATTACCACAGACTTCATCATGATTACCTTCGGTTTCTTTAAGATGTTCATCATTTTCAACATTAACATCTGCCATTGCCGTTAATAAATGTATGTTCAATATCACTCAACTCAATATCAATCACCAAGTTAGTAATTGGTTATTAACGTTAAAGAGAACACTCTTGCTTTGACGCACATTGAACACAAATAAACAACACTTGAATTTAATTTGTAAATTTTACCGAAATCTCTAACTCCCATTTCCAGACAATAAAGGATTAAATGATTACTGAGTAATAAATCAACTTCTAAAGAGTATTAAATGATAACTAACTTTATGTTATGACTTACATTCCATGCAATTGCTAAATAATCATTTGTTTTGTCCTCCGTTTCCGAATCTGATGATGTAACGGCTTCATTTTCGGTTGTGTCACTTCCAGATTCATCGATTCCTTCTGTAGTTTCTTCATCGTTGTGTTCTTTTGGAGGCTTTGGTGCTTCTGGTGTTTTCGGTTGTTCTTCATGACTTGGAAGATCGGCCATGACGTTACTAGCCGCCTCCGCCAGTTTAGTTTTCTCGAGTTGTTCATTGACGCTGACACTACGAGATAAGTCCTGGAGGCGGAAACTGAACGTTTCGAAGAAGCTTCCATCAAGAGCTTGTAAACTGATAAATGGAAATATTAAATTAATAAATACTAAGAATTTTAATAAATAATTAAAGTTTTTATAGAAAGAAAGTAAATACATTTGCTTACAACACGATGTTTTCATGGTTTTTGAGTAAAAACTACTAGAAACTGGCCAGAAAATAGTAAAACTTTATTTTATAGAGCTTAGTAACACCATAAAACTGACTATTTAATGTTTTTTTTCAACATAAACGACATAAACATAAAGAAACAACAGTTATTTGAAGTAATTTTTAAAAATATGAAGTATAAGTTGCCTATATTGTGATGTGTGATAACATAAATAACAATAGCGCCATCTATTGTATTATAACTTAACTTATAAAAAATACACAGACCGACAACTTGTATTTTTAGTATCAGTTAGAACCAACGCTATCAGAGAGCAGCACTTTTAATTTTTAACTAAATTTTTATCAATATTTATAAATTTTGTGAAATAAATCAAACAAAAACGTTATTACTAATAAATTGATTTATTGTTTTACATGTTTAGCCTCTTTGAGATGTTTGGAAGACATTTATTTACCCTTAAATCTAATGATATACTTGGAAGACATTGTTTTACGTCTAAATTTAAAAAAATTAAATTTTTTAAGGTTATAAAACTTTTTTAACATAAATTTCCAACACAAATATATTTATAATACGTATAATCTTCAATCCCATGATGAGAACCTTCACGTCCCAATCCAGACTCTTTAATCCCCCCAAACGCAGCTTCCGCGCACGAAATCAACCCTTCGTTAACCCCCACCATACCAACTTCCATCTTCCTAGCAACGCGGAATATCTGCTTAACATCTTCGGAGAAAAAGTATCCGGCCAATCCACTCTTAGTAGAGTTAGCAATCTTAACCCCTTCTTCTTCAGTTTCAAACTTAACAACAGTCGCAATTGGTCCAAACACTTCTTCGTTGTAAACCCGCATATCAGCAGTCACGTTTACTAACATGGTAGGTTCATAGAACAACCCTCCCAAACTGGATGGTTTACCACCAACTAAAGCAGTAGCACCTTTATCCAAAGCGTCCTTGACCAACTCACTGACTTTATCAAACTGTGCTTTGTTGATTAAAGGCCCAGCAGTGATTCCTGCTTGGTCCCCAGGGCCTTGTTTAATCGATTTAATTGCATCTGCTAATTTAGCAACGTATTGGTCGTAGATCTTTGATTGGATCAATAACCGGTTTGCGGATACACAAGTTTGTCCGCAGTTACGGAATTTGGAAGCCATGGTACCATTAATAGCAACTTCAAGGTCAGCGGAGTTAAATACCATCAAGGGAGCATTACCACCAAGTTCCAACCCTAAACGTTTGATACCTTGAGCACATTGTTTGTATAAAATCTTCCCAACCCCAGTGGATCCAGTGAAAGATATTCCTGCAACATCATCGCTGGTACACAACAAGTTACCAACTTCAGCAGCATGAGTCCTATTACAAGTTATCACATTAAAAACCCCAGCAGGGATTCCGGCTTCTTCGGCTAGTTTAGCCAGGGCTAATGCTGTTAATGGCGTGTCTTCTGCTGGCTTAACCACAACAGTACATCCAGCAGCCAAGGCAGCTCCTGCTTTCCGTGTGATCATCGCATGTGGGAAATTCCATGGCGTTATTAAAGCAGCGACACCTATGGGTTGGCGTTCGATTAAAATCTTTTTACTCGGCATCGGGGATTGGACTATTTCTCCGCTTATTTTACGAGCTTCTTCTGCGTACAAGTCAATAAAACTATTTCCATACCCAACTTCTCCTTTGGATTCAGTTAACGGTTTTCCACTTTCAGCTGTCATAATTTTCGCCAATGCATCCGCGTTTTGCTCCATCAAGTTAAACCATTTTCTTAGTAAACTTCCGCGTTCCTTTGCGGTTTTGTTTTGCCATGAATCAAATGCAGTTTTAGCTGCTTGGATTGCTTGTTGAACATCAGATGTGTTCATGTCCGGCACTGCACCAATCACAGCACCATCTGCAGGATTCAATACTTGGAATGTGGTATTATTAGAAGCTGATGTCCAGCGACCGTTCACAAACGCTTTATCTTGCAGGAGATGCATGTTACGTATTGAGAATGTTTTACTTTTCCACACCGCGCGACAACTGATCACATTGAGCACATACACGCTCATTTTTATTTTTGTTTCAGTTTCACACCTGCGACACCACGGGCTTTAAATGTTAGTCGTGAAACTTAGCAGGAGATAACAGAACTCGTGGGTAATGTGTGGTAATCATAATAAGTGAAACATGGCTTTAATTTATCAATTGGAACAGTTTATTGGGAGCACTTGTAGCAGGAATTGTCATGAATTCATGAAGTTGTGGGTAATGCGCAAGCGTTGGTTGAAACTGAGTCGACGCCGTTGGTTATACCTAACTCTGTCTTACTTTTCCTGCTGTGGGATATTCTCTCCTGCTGTGGAATTATGTTTTGTATCCTCTCCTGCTAGAGCTAGAGTCAGCTGGTTTGCTAACGATCGATAAACTGCTACTCGGCTACTGCTGCTGCTATAGCCGTGAAAGGTTCAATGCCATCAAGGCCATGACTTGCGTTGACCAAAAATTACAAATTTTGGTTGTAATTTAAATGCAGGTTTAAAAATACAATGCTAAAGATACGGGTCTTTTACTGTTTGTTAATATTTATTGATAAAACTCAAGGAAAAATGTGAAAAACGCCAATAACCTCAAAAAATTTTAAAAATGAGGTTAAGTTCATAAAGTCAAAAATTTTTTTTTTAAGTTAATCAATACTTTAGAATCATAAAAACATTATGCTGTTTAATTTATAGAAAAAAATTAGTTTTAAAAGGTTCAAATGTTAATTTTACTACAGCGCCAGCTATAGGATTAAAGCGCTACTCAAAACTTTAAACGCTTATATCTCAAAACTTAGTTTTTAAGTTTCAAAGACAAATAACTCAGACAATTTTTAACCGAAAGACTTGAAATTTAGAATATATCTTGGAATATACAATGTCTTTAAAAGTACAAAAAATGTTTGCAATATATTGTATAATTTATTAGTTATTAACAATTATATGAATTTTTTTAGGCATTTTATAACTTTTTACTTTAAAAGTGTGTCATTTAGTCAAAAACCAAAATATCGCAAAAATCCTTTGTACTTCAATAGCAGTTTTAATATAGAATCTTTAAAAAAATTTAAATTATTATTATTAAAATAATTATAGAAGCTATTTGTTTAAACGCGGACCAATACAAAAAAAAACACGCCATCGCAAAAACGCTGTACAGCCGCCATTTTGAAATAAATCACTACCAAAAAATTATGTTAAAGAGTCACTAACATATATAATGAAACCCCAATAAAATTATTTTGTTTACTTTCGTAGTTTTTTTATAAAAAACAATCTAAATAAGTATATATTTGCGGTCTTAAAAAATGTTGTAGTTACCAAAGTTTTCGTACTGTTAACTTAATAAAACTCAAACTACGAAACAGCAGGAAACTAAATTGCGTAATAAATGTCCTTGGCATAAAACCAAGCATCGCGAAAGTATAATTTTTATTCTTACAAACCGTCACGCTTGAGTTTTCATCATCAAAACATCATCCAACAACAAACCCAACATATTTTTAACCCAAAAACAATATAATTGTTTAATATTTAAAGGATATCCATTAAAATCTTTAGTAAATAAAGATAATGAGTTTATGTTGACTTGACTTAATTTCCATAAAATAATACTCCCGTGAAACACAACTTGATCTCATTTCAGATGAATCTCATTAAGTCTGTTTTTGTTTATTTACATCTGAGTGACGTTTGTTAGCTGAGATAATTAACATGCATCAGAAGCAGAAGCAATCAGAAACAAACTCAGAGCTAAATATAGAATATTATTTCATATTGGCAACTGTCCACGGTCCACTGTAATGCACAACAGCGTAACTATCCAACAGACATTGCTTTGTAATTATTTGGTTAACGTTAACAATGTTGACATTCATCGATTGGTTCACGCTAATTTAATGAACGTTGACAATTGCTGCTTTGTAGATGTAAATTATGGAGGATTAATTGATTTAATTATTAACACAATTACCTTTTGTCATGTGCTGAGTCAGGAGTTGCATCGTTGGTTTCATTTTTTTTGTATTTCTCAAACATACGAATCATAAAATCTTCACTTGATTCTTCCGACATTTTGTTTGTTTTGTTTTTTGTTGCACTGTTATTACACTGTTGTTGAATTCACACACTGTCACTGACTAAACGGAATAAATCTTGGCGCAAAATAAAACCCAACTTTTGATGGCTTGAATTTCTATATAACGTGATTCATTCGGTCATTCGGACTTTACTGAGTTTTGCGGACGTTATAAATGTTTAACGTTGTTCAACAAGTAGCTAATCCACTTGTATTGTATTTGCTCAGTCAGGTTGAAACCAGGTATGAATCAACTTTAAAACATTTAATTTTTTTTTAAAAACTAACGTAGGAAACTCATTAGTCTTTATTTCTTGTAGTTCTTAGTAAGTTGGTATGTTGGTTGGTTTGTTGGTTATGAGAGTGCCCACTATAAATATTGATTTGTCTGCGTCTTTCCTGCTCTTATATGGGCCAACACAACTCAACTCAACTTCATTTGCAATAACAATTGTATATTTGTGCTTGTGGTAGGATAATGTTGGATGTGGGACTTCCTGATAAGGCGCTTATGAATATTAATTGTTATTGCTATAATTACCATACGAATTTATATTGTTTTTTGTTTATTTTTAGTGTGATACTGTTAAAATTTTGAGAATTTTGTGATAAATTGAAGATAAGAAAGACTAAATTGCGGGAAGTGTTTTGCAAATACTTTCTGAAACCACAATTTGTCATTGTTAAAGAATCTAGAATAGCGTCAGTGCTGACAGGAAATTACAAGCTGTATAATTAGCATCAGTATCATTGTTCATTAGTTAAGTCACGTGGACAATTATTGCGTCGATGAAGTGAACAAGCATCACTTTCAACAAGGTCAATATCAAGTTTTATTTCAATCATTATTACTGACCTTACTCATTGTTTTTATAATAATATTTTAATGTTTTCATTAAGATTAATTAATAAATTAAAGATTTAATATTATGATTTATAATAACCTGTTAAATTAAATTAAATTTTTTGATTAATGAGATTTTAAAAAATATTGTTTGATTTTATTGAATGCTAGAAATTTCTAATTATTTTATTAATAACTTGGAAAAAAAAATTGTTTTTTAATCGGTTATTAATTTATTAAATTAATTTGGTCATTTGGTAATAGTTTGGTAATCTGTGGTTTACTAAATTTAATGTTTTTTGTGTACAAAAGTATGTTAAATAAAAACAAACACTATTATTGCGTAATTTACTCCACATCATGTGATTTACTCAGAAAAGACTCATCATAATTATTAATTGATTATTATTAAATGCATTTAAAAAAAAACGGTTGTTAATTCTGTTAATAAAACTGTTGATTATGATTATAATGAACAGTTAATTATCAAAACGCGATAAATACACTGAATAAATTAATGTCATGGAAATTTTTTTAAATAAAAAAAACCTATATATTTATTATAATATTTCCAATTTTTATTTATTATTTTCTGTGAAATAATAAAAAATTGTAAATACTATAAAAAATATATAAATTTATTAATAAAAATTTACCATGTTTTAAACTAAAAACATAAAATATTGATACAAAAAACAAATTTTGTACATTTTTCTATATAATTGTTTAACAAAACACCACATATAAATAAAATAAACTGAGTAATAAGTAATAACTATTAATCTTTTATATTTTATATAGAACTATTATATATCTTAAGCATTTTAAAAGTTATTTAACCTTTTTGTGAACAAATAACCAGAATTTTTGGTAAAAAACGTACTTTTTATATTAATTTGTTTTTATTTGTTCATTAACCTTAATTAATAATAAACAAAACAAGCTAAATGTATAGAACAAAGTTCTAAATTATAGAAACTTTTACATTTCAATAAAATTTGTCAAATTATTTAAATAATTTACAAGTTATTTAATTTTTAGTGTAAAACTTTAAAAAATACTTTTTTATATTTTCGTGATTAATTCATCAATAAAATACTAATAAAACATAAAAGAAAGTTATAAATTAATTATAAACACAATTTATTATTTTATTAATTTATTATATGTATTTTAAAAAGTAATTGACTTTATCTAAAGAAAAACATTAAACTTTTATATAGATTAGATAAATATTGATCTAAAAACGTGATAAAAACTCACAAAAAACTTTAATTATTTATAATAAAGTTATTATCTTTTATATTTAGTAAAAAAATTAATTTATCTTAATTATTTTTAAAGCAAAAATACATTTTCCTTTTAATTTAATAAACAAAGCTCTATATAAACACAACAAAACATATAAATATCCACAAACTAATAATCTTCCTCATTATACAACGTTTAAAATCTATAAAGTTTTAAATATTTTAAAAACTATCTAACGTTTTCTACAAAAAATCATAAAATGTTTATTAATATTTTATATATTTCTAATAATTATTAAACAAAATGTGATAAAAACACACAAGTAAAATTAAATGATTGAGAAAGTAATGATCTATCTTATTTATTAAAAATAAATATATTATCTTTAATATTTTCTAAGTTATTTAAGTTTAAAAAACAACAATTTTTTAAATTCCTAAAACCCAACACGAACTTTACTAAATCCACAAATTAATAATCTAATAATCTTCAAAGAGTTTTCAGCAATAATTCAAACATTTTAAAAGATAATGAGTTCACCCAATAAAATAATAATAACGCTAAAAACTTACTTTGGACTTTGTGGTCCTTCCTCATGAGGAATATGTGGTGGTACACTTCTAACACTAATATTTTTTAAATAGTTCAACGACGCACGTATAGCCATTGTTTACACACAATCAACTATTATAAACAATCTTTAAAACGAAATCTTGAGTATGTATATAATCGTTGTTATCAATTAAAGCACAATAATCACCATAAGTTATTAATAACTTCGTACCACATTTATTAATTTCCTTACTAATCTTCACTGGTGGACAAACCTAGAATGTTTGAGATAATAAAGCGGATCTCTCCCAGTTATACAACCGCAAATTATCGGTGTTGCTTCCACACATATATTTCTGTTAGTAACTATACACGAACAAACACGAAACACAAAATACGAAATGAACAAACAAGTAATTGGCGAGTTAGCGTTAATAACTAACTAGCTTTGTTCTTCTAGTTCCAACACTAATACTAGATTACTACGATGTTCACAAAAAACACACACAATATTTTATAAGAACCGAAACAAGTGAAACAAATAAACAAAAAACACGAAACGAATCCACAGACTACTAGATTTTTTTGTTTCGTTAATGTATTTTGTTGATTTCATTTGTTTTACTTTACGTTGATTTCGTTAATATTTCAACAAGTCAGTCAACAGTGAAGAAACCTTTTGAACTGATAAAAAATACTTTGCTTCGTTTATTAAAAACCAGTGGAAAGAAAGAACCGCAAAACACTGAATCAGTTTGCAATGATTCTCAACCATAATTAACATTAAATTTCAAGGCCAAGTAAAACAAATCAATGGCAAAAAATCCCCTATATTAAATATTAAATATATATTCTTAACTTTTTTTTTTCAAATGAGCAAGGAAAACCCACAAAACTTCCTTGCAAAGCTGCTTATACGAGTGTTGTACTTTTTGACTTTTATAATGTTATTGGTTTTTGTTAATGGATGGGTAAATATAAATAGTGAATGGCGTTTGTGTGTTTTAAGTGAAAATTTTACACATGCGTTAGTCTATTGACGTCAACACAAGAATCTGGAAGTTAATAGAACTTTGTGTAAGTTGGTATGATTTAGTGAAACTTAATGGATTGATGGATTACGGATGTTTGGCACTATTTGGAACATGGAACATAAAACGGAAAGTAATTTAAAGTAAGTACGATAATAGTGGGAGGAAATAATGTACGGATTGTGTGAGTCATCGTTACAGTTCTTGCACAAAAGGAATGAAGTGTAGTGTCGTTGACTTTCAGGAATATTTGTATATAAATAACCTGAAACCACCACCGGAACGGGATATATGTTTTTATTTTACTTGTTTTTTTATTTCATAGTTTATGGTTTTGAATGGACTATGAGTCGGTTACTGTGGTGAGTAATATGTTGAGGCCCTACAATGAACGCCATTAAGTTCATTAAGTCGTAAATATGCAAATGGTTAGTATATACTTAAAGTCTTAAGTTAGAAGTTAAGTAGTTATGAGTTAAAAGTTAAAACATAACCTAACTCTTATGGCGTTGCTTTGTGCTATAACAATTTTAGGTTAAAAACAGCGCCATCTTAGTACTGGTAGCAAAAAATTATAAGTAACCATTATCTTTAATTATATTCAATGATAGATATGTTTTATTAATAAAACAATTAAAGAAATAAGATAAAAATGTTAATGAGTATAGAGTTTTTGTTTTTTTTTGTTGATTTTATAAAGATCTTACTGAAATATTCGGTAATTAATTAATTGAATAAACGACATTCGCACTACAATGATTATAAAGTAAAGTAAAGTAAAGTAAAAGAAAGTGTTAATGAAGTTATAGAGAAACTTAAAATTGAAGAAATTGAGAAAGATATTTGGTTTTTCTTAACCTAAAAATTATTTTTAGAAAAAACCTGTAGTTTTACAAAATACCGGTATATTTCCTTAGTTTTGTTTTGTTTATTAGGTTATTTTAATTTAAATAATAAATAATAAATGTTTAAAGCTATAGTTATTAATCATTTTTGTTAAATAATACTAGAAAAACAAATTATAATAACATTTAAATAAATTGTTGGAAAAAATTAATAGAAATTGATTGAAATCATTGGTAAATTGTTTATTTAAGTGTTTAATAAATTTAACTATTAATTTTATTATAATCTTATAATATTTTAAGGTTATTTTGTGACATTATACTAAAGAAACAAATTCTAACCTCAAAAACTTTCATAATATTAAAGAAAACTGCATTGAAACATGGATGCTGTGTTTATTATAGCTTTTAATTGATTTAATTATAAGTTTTGTTATTGTTCACGCTGTTTTATAAGATAATACTTACAAAAAACATATTCTAACCTCAAAAAAATAATTAAAAACAAACAAAATAGTGATACCTTTATATTTAAGACGGTAATTTAAAAACCTGTATTACCGATATTTTTATTATTATTTTGAGTTGGTAATAAAATAATAAATTATATAACTTGTTTTTGTTTGTTTTGTTTGTTTATAGTCACAACTAAGTACAATTAAAACAAAAACAACGTAAATGATTTCTTAATTTAATTTTTATAGTTTGTTTGAAGTTTCCAAGTTTCAAGGTTATGTACACGTATGTTATGTCTTACCAACTAATAATAATTAATAGTAAGTAAGTAACAAGGTGGTACTTAATGAATAGACATTAAACAGTGAACTATAACCAAACATTATTTCTTTCTTTGCAAACGTAAATACTTATTACGAAATACTTCAATAGTTGCTTCAATAAAACAAAAACTAAAAATATTTAGTATTAAATATTTATATTTAAAAATTTAAAGTTAACACAAAATTTTATTAAATATCACAAAAACAAGTAATAATTACTTGTTTTATTGTTGTTAGGTGTAAAGTTAGATAAATAACAATTAATAAAAATTACATAAAGCAAAAATTATAAACAATAATTGCAGTTAGGTAGATAATAATTGCACGAGATTTATGCAATTAATATTAAAAATTTACTTTAAGCATAAATCACGTTTATTGTTTGTTTATCCGGTTTTAACGTCAAAATAAACGTAAAACTAATTATATATTTATAGATTTAATTTATAATATACCATAAACAATTATATTAATAATATTAACGTTTTTAGGGTGTTTGTTTCGAAAAATCATTAAAAACTGACGTATATTTAAACATACCTATTTATGATTGATGAGGTGACTTCATTTTTATATCTTGTTTCTTGTATCTTGTAAATTTTTGTTTATAACTTAATTATAATAATTTAATTCTTTTTATTATTTTATTTTATTTCGTAAAACTAACAGCGGTAAGTATTAGGCGAAAGAATATGGAGAGGCGTTGGAAATCAACAACAATTGGAACAAATGAATAACAGTTGCGAGTGCGAGTGAGAACCATCAAACAACTGTTTCTATCGCAGTCAGTTACA
>JARJDS010020864.1:0-46645 GCA_030264155.1 Atheta pasadenae | reverse complement strand
TCTCCTGCATCTCCTCCATCTCCTCCATCTCCTCCATCTCCTCCATCTCCTCCATCTCCTCCATCTCCTCCTTCTCTTCCTTCTCTTCCTTCTCCTCCATCTCCTCCATCTCCTCCATCTTCTCCATCTCCTCCATCTCCTCCATCTCCTCCATCTCCTCCATCTCCTTCTTCTCCTTCTTCTCCTTCTTCTCCTTCTTCTCCTTCTTCTCCTTCTTCTCTTTCTTCTCCTCCATCTCCTCTATCACTTCCAAGTTCTTTACTCCTCGTCTTTCTACTTGTTCTCCACTTTTACTCTCCTTCTCCACTTCTCTACCACCGCTAAAATAATCGAAACTAAAATTTCCCAATTAATCTAATCGAAATAGGTTTGCATCAGTCTCTGCGAAAATTCAAATAGTGCCATTCCAATTGGTGCTCGTTTGCATTTCCCATTTGCCGTAATTTAAAAATCGAATTTTCGGTGCAAAACCGAGCTGTGGGCCGCAACGCAATAAAGCAAACGCAATGACCGATGACCAATTGACGTTGAAATAGTGTTCGCCACTTCTCACTTTGCACTCCGCCGAATCGCGAATTGGTGTCCCGGTTTGAGGATACAGCTGCCCGCCGTTGCCGGGGGCTCGGAACGCGCTCAATTGGGACGAATGGGTTTGTTGTGTAACACGCATGCATCGGGTGCTGATAAAATAAATAGGATACCGTCGGCTGGCGTTCCCAATTCAGATAACGCGGCGCGCGGCTAGCCGAACTATTTTGCAACGTAATTTACTCACAATTGCATCGACACTCGACCGTAACCGACATAATACCGGTGACGAACGCAGAATTTATACCAAATACGCCGAAACATACCTACTCTTGCGAATGAGAGCAAATGCGGGCTAGAATAGTGGTTGGATATAAAGCGCAGATGGAAAGGATTCATTAATTTTATCCGTGCTTTTCATTTATATTTGCAGATCCCCGAGGAGTGTCCTGACGGCCGGGTTGGGTCCACTTGTCTGCCAGCTATTTTGTCCTGGGAGGGGGAGCAAGAGATACAAAGCGGCGATGTTTTATTGGTCAGGATCGACGATTCGCATTTGATAGAACAAGCGCAGAGAGATCATGTGGTTATCAAAACACAGCAAGGGTAAGAATTTCATTAATTTTTGGTCTAAATATATAAGAAAATTGAAACAGGACTGACCCCTTCCTCTTCTCTGTATTGTTTAGAATGATGCAGGAACCTCCAACTGCAGTTTATCAAGTCACGCGTACTGGTCATGACAATTGTGACGTCACCGAGGGTATTCTGCTAGACATTACTCCGCTGAAGATTGACGACCGTAAAGTTGTAACTTTGTACGACAAAGATCTCACTGAGGGCATCAATCTTCTCATTGGTAAGAGTTTTTTAGTTCAATCTCCAATTTGAAGAAATATTGAATCCTTTGATCAATCGCATCGTGATATTGTCAAATGATTTCTTATCACATTGTGGCCTAACCTAAGTCGTGCATATCGTGAGTGTCGGCGAAGGCTTTGGGTTGCCGGGTCGGGAAGGATGCGCACCGTTTGCGTGCCGCTTTGCGGAACGTCGGTTAGATTTGCACGTTTCCGGCGGCGTGCCGGCGTGTCGCAACGGGATGATAGCGATGTGGATTGTTTGTGTTTAACTTTCTCGAGATCCACATTGGGACTGCGGGGGACAACTTGGGACTGCAGGCTTTAGACTTTATAGACTAAATAATGTAGACTTGCCACCTGCTAATGTACCGTTATAAACCATGTCAGTTTAGTTCTTGTTTACCCCACTTGGGTAACAGTCTATTGAGGGCGTTTTGTTGAATTTTTTGTTGTTTGGATTTAAGTCTTTGTGATAAGGAGTTTGGTTTAATTGTGACATTGTGTTTGGTATTTTCAGTCGTGTCAAAACTTTGGGGTAAGCAATGTGTGCGATTGAGAGTCGTCGTCAAGTCCGACAACTGCGGGGAGAACGAGGACTGTTCGGGCAAGGGACTGTGCTATTCTAACGTCTCGATGGTAAGTAAGCGATGCTCTAACCTAATTTGAAAGCTGCCGCTCGTGCTTGTGCTACTGCCAGATGTTTCGAGCCGCTTGGAGAACCTTTCAACCACTTAAACATTCACGAGGAGCGTCTGGGTTCACTTGGCTTTCTTGGATCATTGACGTCTTGCTGTTTTGGTCAATTATTGATGAGAAATCGAAGAAATCTATAAGGAATTAATCATTTTAGATTTTGAGATATCCAACTGGATATGAGGAAGTACCTAAATGATAAGAAAAACTCAGATAGAGTAATAGGAGTTGAGGAAAGAGGAAAAGAAGACGAGAAGTAGAAGATGAGTTGTGGAGGAATTAGTAAGTTGAGAAGAAGCACAGATAAAATTGAGGAGAAGTTATTGATAATATTTTTAACAAATATTTTTAAAATTAGAAGTTATTTCCTTTGGAACCTCATTTAGTTCGACCAATGGTGCTTGAACTGACCAAACGTCAAAGCCATCCTGAGTTGCCAATAGACCACAAGAGCAAACTCCTCGTTTGAGCTGGAATCGTAAGCTTTGAGTCTTGACTCTGGACTCTAGAGTGTAGTCTGGAGATCTGAGACCCTCCAACGTGTAATGTGCGCGCAATTGTTGACATTCGACATTCCTTTCTCCTTTTGCGGTTGTAGTGGCACTGATAGTGTCGGTTGTGTTAGCTCCCGTTCCAAGCATGTGCTGGTGATCGTGAAGCAATAGAGATGAGAGAAATGAGGAAAATACAACGCAACCAATGCTTAACTTGGTTGCCATCGTTTCGATATCGAATCGAAGCGAATCACTCGAATGACAAGGAAGCCATAAAAACAACAAAGCAACGTTAACAAAAAAAATAACACATACCTCGACAAACAGACATATAAAACGAAAGAAAAAAGGGACGCCTTTCAATGGCGGTACAAACGAAAGGTTGCTTTTTATAGCCCTCATCGAAGAAACGAAGTCTCTTGGTTTCAAAGACGGTGGCGACAAAAATCAAAGCAAACGGAATTCTTCAAATGAAAGCTAATAATAACAAAACTAACAAAATGCTGCAACAAAAAGATTTTAGAATTTTGTATTTTTTTCCCAATAAATTTGGGGAAGTTTTGCATCATTTACATCAACAGCTGAGTTTTAGGTTATGGGGCTGTGTGGGGTTGAAGTTTGAGTTTGTAATGTAAGTATTGTAAGGACTGTAAGAGTGTAACGAGAACGCTTGGAAAGGACTGAAAGGAGTAAAACTGAAAACGGGTCAGAGGGAGTTAGAAGGGGTGGAGAGGTCCTTGGCAAACAACGACAGTAACACTGGCATGCAGTGGCAGTGAAACGATCTCGACCAAACACAAGCCAAGCTGGCAAGCAACAATATCGTTGTTTATTTTGCAGGAGGGCTATGAATGCCAATGCTGTCCCGGCTTCGTTGGCCCACACTGCGAAGAACAGGACGCCTGCTACCCGTCGCCGTGTCGCAACAATGGCATCTGCGTCGACATCACGCAGGGCCACGAGGGCGCAACCTTCCAATGCCTCTGTCCCTACGGTAAGTCATCTTTAACTGTTTATAACTCACGCATACAGCGTGTTACAAAACATAACCTAACAAAACCACGCAACCTAACCAACAGGATTTGACATGTCCACGTGGTCAGAAAATGTAATAATTGATCTGTCAATCTGTGTATTGTACTCTTGGTGGATGGACGCGTACCAAAATAGCAAACATGTGAGGATTGTGAACGTACTAATTGCGTATTGATTGGCGAGCGATTAATTAGAGTTGGGACTTTCGCCCGAATAGAATTCCAGGGGGTTCTAATCGAATTGCATGAGCAGTGTTACACAATCAGTGTCTCTTTGCGTTGCGCGTACCCGGTGACGAATTACAGAATAAACAATTATTGCGATTCAACCGTGTGCTGTTGCGCGATGTTGAACACAGCCGCAATTTATCTAGAATTTATAGCCCGCCACCCTTACTCTACCCACCCCTATAAAGGTATATCCAGCAAATATAGCGTTTCTTTGCAGCTATAATTAATTAAGTCTTCCTGCACATAAATTAACAACACCTCACGCTATAAAATCCAATCACAATGTTTTGTTTGTTTCATTTGTTTAGGTTAAATTTGAAAAAAACGTTTGAAGTTTTACTTTATAGATGGCGCCATATACTAACTAACTGCAAGTTGTGAGATAATTTCGTAATAATTTATTGTGAATTAATATGGTGTGAGTGTAGGGGTTGAAGAAGGTGCAGTGCTGTGATTTTCTGATTTAATCCTTTCAATGATGCACACAGTGCGGTAAACGTTGCGAGAGTAATCCGCGAGCAATCTATTTCTCCCCACGACTTGAATACTCTACAACTCGTCGCTTTTCACCGCCTCCACTCCTGACTGCAAAGCACAAATTTGCGCGTGGAGGACTGATTACGCTTGCATCTTGTTTGTTGAGCGAGCGAGTGAGCTATGGAGTTCTATAGAGAGCAATTGTGTAATCGTATCGGCACAGATAATGCGATTTTCAATGGTGATACATATCTAAAACGAACACAGCTTGCACTCACGATGGCTGTGGTACCGCACTGAACAAACACAATTGCAGATTTCTCTATTTGGGGTATTTGAGAATTATAATACCTTCATAGTGTATTATAATGAATGAATTTAATTTGCAGTTCATATTTTGTAATGCTACAAATTGAAATATAAATTATATATACATACATTAAATTTGATAATTATTTGTTGTAAATTTGTAGAGTGAGTTCGTCTGTAAGTAACGCCATCTATACAGTAAGGGTGGTAGTAGTAGTACTTGGAATGTTCGATCTTGTGAATTGATATCTGAATAAATTCTTAAGAAAAACTTAGGTACTTTTTAACGCGCTTTATCTCAAAAATTATAATACCTAGATATAATTTATTTTTTTCGTTCGTTGGACAATTTAAATGGCTATCCAATGCATTTTTTATGATAACGATATCTTTATTTTTAGACACGTGACAAATGATTTAGTAAACCTTTAAAAAATTTGTTATAATTGTGTTAAAATTAATTAAAACGTGTATTATTTAATTAGTAACTGATTACTCTCATAATAACATAAACCAATAACTAATAGGAAGTGTAATAATTTATGCTTTTATAATTTTTGAGGTTTTAAACAAAAGATATGCATAATTTTATGTAAAAAAACAAGAAAAATTGAAAAAGCGTATACCACAAAAGTAAAGTTTTAACATAAATTTTATTTATTTTATAGCAAAAAAACTACAGCGTTTAGACTTAAATTTTTTTATGTATTATATAGATAATTTAAATGGTAATCCAATTAAATTTAGATCACAACGATATCTTTATTTTTAGACACGTGACAGATGATTTAGTGAACCTCTGCAAAATTTACTATTTTTACACAAAAAAACTACTATAAACACCTTTTATTTAATTAGTAACTAATTGCATGTTAGTATAAATTAAGCAGGAACTAATTAAGAATACAAAACATTTAATTCGTTTAAATCTAGCTATTTAATTAAAAGTTATTCATCATTTTATGTAGAAAAACATAATAGGATACACAAAATTAATTAAAAAAATTTTTATACTTTATGTTGATTACAAATAACTCATAATTGTTTTATAATTTAACAAATTTCTTCCAGAATATTTAGTATATGTTGTTTATAGACAGTATAAATCATTCATAGATGTCGCCACTGTACATTTTTTAGCGCAAACAGCATAAAACTGTTACTTTGATCTACTCCACCAAATCTCCATCTTTATTGTGTAAACAACCCTAGTTTTCATCTCGCTGACAGGTTAATTTATGCGTAAAAGATATCTGTCATGCCCTTTTCTGCTGCCGTACGCATTCGTCTGTCTCGACCGAAACACACACATCCCCCGCCCTCAGAAGACAAATGATGTGCGATGTGAACGTGGAAAGCATCCAAGATCTAAATAAATAAAGATCCACATCATCTCTTTTTTTTTATATTTATTATTTCGAGTGTGTGTGAATAATGTCACCGCCAGAAGCATAAGTTTTGTCTCTATATATCTAATATCGATAGCGCTGAATGCGTGAGGTGAGTGTGTTGCCTACCATTGGAGTAGAGCAAACAATACCAGGGGGGAGGGAGATGAGATGAGGGAGGTCAAATGCTTTTTCCATGAGGGCCATGAGCGCAATATGAGTATGTATACCCAACAGCAGCCGGGTCAAAAGGGCTGGGGCGTGCGAATAGTGTACGCGCCATGCCGGTCGGCACTTCGATTAATGACCACGCGCCATCAAGCAATTTATCGAGTCGTATACGCTTCGACATGTGCCATAAACATAACTATCCTACCGCCACCCGTACAGGAATTTCCACCCTTTGGGAATTAACAATAGGCAATGCTTTGTAGGTTAAAGTTTTAGGTTATGTTTTTAAATATTAAAAGCTTATAGATTGTAGATAGAAAGAAAGAAAGTAGCGACATCTATAAATAAATAGTTAAAGTTACGGTTATAAATTCTAAATTGAGGTTATAAGACATAAATTGTCATCTGTTGGGAAACTATTAATTATTAATCTAAGTACCACTTGTTGTTGTCATCAACAACATAATATTTCATGTTTTTATTTCAATTCCCTTGACATGCAACCAACAAACAAAATAACAAAAAGTCAACACATCAGTTAACTCTTGCTCTTTTGCTCTTCTACCATGTTACTCTTTTACTCTTTCACATTACACCCCCCATCCCCCAAATGCGTTTGACTACGCTGACTAGACGTTAGTGCCGAAAGAAGTGAACAAAGATAATGATGAAAATGAAGATGATGGATGCGTGTATGGGGAAATTAGAAACAGTATACAGCTGCCATTGGCAATCCTGCTATACGAACCTGACTATAACTCGTCTTCTTCTCTTGCCGCCGCCTTACGAAAAATTGAAGCCAGTAACTCGACGCTAGAAAAAAACACTAAATGTACTCAAACACTAACTGGCACCAATGTCATTGGTGTTAGTGATGGTGTTAAAGTTCTGATGGGCATATTGTGTTGGCGTCAGGCAATAGTTTGGTGGTGGCGGCGCGCAACGGCCGACAAAAACGAAGTTAATGTAGTTTTCTCCATCGATGCCTGCGTCGAGGAGTTTGACGCGCCCCGATGCGGTCTATTTCCGTCTATTTCCATTATGCACTTGCATCCAACTACCCTCCATGAGTTGGAGGAGATGCCGAAGAGCCGTTGATGCACGTTATCGACGCGGCGATAATGTTTTTCGTCTTTACGTACCACATATACTTATATCGTACACGTTGCGACGTTTTGCAATTTATTTTCGTGCAAGTGTTCAAGCATATAAGCGTGTCTAATGTGTGAAAAATGTTTAGGAGCTCATTTTATAGGTTATAAAAGTTACAAACTATATTTGCAGTAATACACACTAAATTGTGTTATGAGTTTTTAACCTTCAAACCATCAAACTGCCATTTTGTTTTATAACCTTTTTATACATAAAGGTAAAACTACACACATATAGATGGCGTTACTGGTTATTTTTTTAATAAATTGATGTTATTTATAAGATAATTAAGAAAGTTTTGGATCTTTTCATAATTCCCAAAATGTAATAACTCGACGACAAAGTGTAATCGAATCGACGCGTAATTATTACAAGACGCAGACTTGAAATCTGTTTAGTTTAAACAATGCGCGGCTGTAATGAGCCGAGGCGGAGGCGGAGGCGGCCATAATCCCTACTAATACCATATCTCGGCGGTCGCATTAACCGAAATGAATGCGACCGACGCTAAGGCTACCAAACGACACCACTGCTTCATCCAAAAGCATCCAAAAGCATCCAGACGCTTCTTCCTGCTCTCTTTCAGTCGATTCTACCACCAATACTAACGCAACCCACCAAGGTTTGGGTGGGTGGAGGAACCAAGTGTTTGAAGAAAAGCTTCGAAAGTTATTAAGGGTTCGGCGTCGCGCATGATGCGAATTAGACTTATTCAGTATTCAGCAGTTCAACAAATACCAAAACACAAATCTAGCTAAATCCTCACCCTGCAGGCGTAATTATTTTAATGTCGTTACAATTATGCAGGATTACGCAACGTACACGAGAAGGAACATGTGTCAATAATGTATGAATACTTTTGTGCTTTTGTTTTCATCCAACTTTAGGTTTAGATTAGGTTATTTATCAACTTCAAGGTTATGTTATGTTCCTTAAAGGAATTCGAATGGAATTGTGAACGAAACACTTGGAGTTTATGTTTTGTTTTATTAAGGTTAGGGTTTGGGTAGGTTTAGGTAAAATGTGCGAATAAACAGACGCGTCTGATTATTCGGCAAAACACGTTCGTGTAGGGATAATTAGGACGAGGGGTTGTGTCCTTTTCTCTTAAACAAAACTAAATCACGAAACAAAGCAAACAAAAGCAGTGAGAGTTAAAGTTAGGACAATTTAACGATATGTGGAGGTATAATTAAATATAAGGAAGTTCAGATATTGATTTGTAGATGGCGCTACTGGTGAAATTTTTAAATTTTACATTTTAGGTTATGGGAGTTTGGAAAAATGTATAATTTAAAGTTTATTGCGTTGATTGAGTGGAAATGTTAGTGTTTTCTTGTTTTCGTGAACTTAATGTGGAGGTAACAGTGTTTCACAAGTGTTTGGAAAATTAAATCCTGCGGTGTGGAATTTCCCTCGACTTCGCTAAGTTGTTAAGTAACTCGCTTGCTGCACTTGCTTGCTTGCATTGCTGCAGAAGTTTCCTATGTAATTACCAGTCGTCAGTCGTAGAACTAGGAGTAGAACAAGTCTTAAGTCTGGTGTTGAGCTAGCCAATTTTGTAGGTCTTTGTATCCTTTGATGGTAACAAAAAGAAGACAATAAAGTCGCATCTCATCAATTTTTCCAATATGCCACGTCAATAGGAAGAGCGTCGCATCAAAGACGCTTTGTGGTCGGCGGGTTCTTTTATTGTCAGCGAAGGACCTTATCCTATTTTGCAATGTATCAGATCGCGTCGAATTGACCGGCGATCCGTTTTCGATTGGCGGAGGACGCAATTTTACAACCCGCGCAGAGATAATGCTCGACTGGTCCAAATGCGCGCGTTCGTTGGAAAAAGACGTTTTGGACGCAATGAAAGAATTGGTGACCGAACGTAATGGGCCGGAAATGAAAGTCGTGCTTGCGCGCCCGCCAAGCTCCTCGGCTATTACTGCGCTGCTACTGCACTCCAGCTTTCTAAATGACAGCCCAGATAATAATGGCTTTAAATCCCGGCTTATATTTTTCTCCCAACTTGTACCCCCTCGGAGCTTTCTTCGTCGGCAATAACCACACGTCACGTTTTAAATTAAAACTCATTGAGGTCAAACACAAAACAAAACAAAACGAAACAAAAGCATACCAACAAGCATTTTTAGTTTTGTTTTGTTTACACAAAGAAATTATTAAAATTAATTGTTTTTTTGTTTGCTTTGAACGAAAATGTTGCAGGTTATACTGGGAAGACCTGTGAGGAAGAAACGGATCCTTGTACTTCGATGCCCTGCCAGAACGGGGCCAATTGCACGTCGACGGCGGGCAATGCGACAGCGTTCCGTTGCGAATGTCCTAGGGGATTCGCGGGCGTGCACTGTCAGCACAACCTCAACGAGTGCGAATCCTCCCCGTGCGTCCATGGCATCTGTGTAGCTCAAGAGGATGGATACAAATGCTTTTGCCAACCGGGTGAGCATTTACACTCAAACAATCACAAATTCGCATTTGGATTCGTATTTGTCGACCTATTTTTTAATTCTAACCAATACGCACTCACCAATCGTCATTAATCTTTGAAACAAGCTGCAGATAATAAATAACAAGGTCAATTTCAAAGTGAAATAAATTCTTGAACACACCACAGTCAAGAAAACACGCTTATCACTCATTTATTTTTTACAAATAAAACTTTCTGACATCTAGTTGTGGATTATGAAACTAAAACCTTAGAATTTTAATTGTGTTTTAATGATTTGTTGTATGCAACCAAGTTTGCATTACTTTTGTTTTTTTTGGGTAGGGTGATTGTATCAGTCAGTATCAGTTTGGTGATTTAGTGTTTTTTGTTGTGGTTGGTGGTTTATGGAAATACGAAATAGGCAGAACTATTTGGTAAAGTGAGTTTGGAGGAGATCGAAGATTTCATTAAAGAAAATTGTTGCAATTTAGATTATCTCTGTGTGCGATTGCAATTCAACCCGGCTCAAACTGAAACTCAAGACACTCGCAATCTCAAATTCACTTCGTGCTATGAGTGGGCCACAAAAAGGGGGAACGTTTGGCAGACGCATTTTTGCTTTCCAAACCGAGGGGCTTTTGCTTTGCCTTTTTTGGTTCGTTCATCGCGCGCGATCGAGATTCTAGGCGATGGCGAAATCGTTGAGGTTCTAAGGTTCGGAGGGTGAAATGGATAGTCTCTATTAAGCCACTACGATGGTAGCGGTGTCTCTTATCGAAGTTATACTATCTAAGATTTTTTTTATCGAATTTTTGTTACTCGTGCAGCATACTGGTATCCTTCCCATTTATACGTTATACGTTAAGATGGTACTACCTATTCCTTTTTGGATACATGGATCGATCTTTCAGTTTGTAGCGTTATTTTCGCAATTTTTATTTATCGCGCCAATGTATTGGGTAAGGAATTGCATTATCACATTTCTATCCGCGTGGCCGCTTGACGTGCGCCACATCGCGCGGAACATCTAAATAACGCGCCGTCTGTCGTAAATCCGATTACGGCGGCGGTAGCGGCGGCAGCGCGACAAGACAAGACGGCAGACAACAGACAAGCAACGAGTGCACGAGATGTTTGAGATGTATATGTGTTGGATGTTGGAAGTAGAGATCAGCGAAATGCACGACAATCAAGTTTACACAAATGCGCACTCCGCCAGGGTTAAGCTAAGCTGTCGCGTGTAAATCAAGCAAGTTCATCGTAAAACACCTGAAATGCTGTGTCAGGGTAAAATATTCACTGGGTGCATTTTTTGGTTTTTATTTTTGAAACACACGGTACAAACAATTTGCTAACGTTGCATGATGTAATACGATATTTTAAATTTTTTTTTTTTAGGTTAGATATATATTTTTATGATTTAGTTTTTTCCATAAAATACTAGAAGAAGAAAGACTGAATTAAAATGAGCAGAGAACAATAAGAATAGAAGAAAGACATATTAAATTGAAGAATGGGGATTAGAGAGTAAAAATAGAGGAATTAAAAGCAAAGAAGAAAATAAAAGAGAAAATAAAAACCAATAGAGTCACACCAAGAAAATAAGAAGATTCTAAGAAGAATAGAAGGAAAACGAAACAAGTGTTGACTTAATTATTTAAAGATTGATTGATATTTGTCTTAATTAATACCAATTACTACAAAACATTTAATACCTTATACCTTACATTTAATGATGAATGATTGATACTTGTATTGACTGATTGATAGCTGGATAACTGGATATCAGGATATCTGGATAACAATTTCAACAACACATTGGATTGTATGTAAACGTTGCGGTTCGTTGCATTTGCTTGTATCCAATTAATGTAATCACCTGCAGGCATATCAAACGTTAGGTATTTGAGTTGACTAATTCCAGCCGGATCCATTTGCTCGGCGAGAAGCGTTTATTCAATTAGCACGCGAAAGCACCAAACTAACGAGCGAGGCAGGTCGCAGGACGCAGGACTATGCGCGCGAATTTATGACCGACCGGATAACTTTGTGGTTATCCATGAAGCTTTAGCTCCATTCTACGTTTCTATAACTATTCTATTATAAATTTAATATTTACCTTATAATTTTTTTATTTAATAATTTTCTATAATCTATAAAACCAAAAATACTCGCAGCCAGACTCGTAGCCATAAATGATGATAAAGTAACATGTTTACACCACCGCTTGCTGTTTGGTTTGATAAATGCGAGATTAATGATTTTATGATGTGGGTGCCATTGAGTGCGCGAGGAAAATTTGTCGCTTTCCACAAATTTGTTACACGTTTACCAATTTGCGATATTTTTTCTCGTTATGTTGATCGGTCATGTTCGGACAAGTTCCACAAGTTGGGTTTAGATGGGTTTGGGAGACAAGAAATCACCAGATTGAAGTGAAGATGAGGAGTTGACCGAAACTCACAAACTCACACCGCAACCTAAATCGAAACCACCAGACCGAAAGCATCACGGACGATTTATTTATCAGCAGATGTGCAACCGGAAGGAAGCGAAAGCTTCGTAGAGCACTCAATGTATCGCAAAGATAAGTTTTAACGTCACCAAATTCCATTTACTGATAAATATCACAAGAAAAACAAACAAAAACAAAAGCAATTAAATTGAATTAAATGACTAAAGTGGACATTGGGTTGCATATATTACAAGTTTGCAATTGAAAAATAAATATAACCAACAAAAAATAGCAAGTTGTAAGTAACAAGATATAAATCACATTTATCGCATTTATCTACATATCTGTGCTGTGGCTCTCGTCCTGGCGTGGAGTAAATTTGATTTATCGGTAACGACGAGCAATAAAACGCGTTTTATCTACGATTCGGCTGCTCCTGCTCCAGCTCCTGCTTCTGGCGTTTCTTTATTTTTACGAGGCATTACGCTTCAACGTGCGATTTCATATTTAACATGCACAGTGCGCTTCCTTCCGATTCCAATTCCATCTTTTAGATTCACGCTGATGCCAATGTCAATCCGTCGAGTTGCATTGAGTAATGCGCTTCAGGAATGCAAATATGTAATAAACGTTCGATTTGAGGTGAAAGAAAACTTTTTTACTTGATGTTTCCATCAGCCAACAGCAATGATTGCCAATAAATATGGAAAACCAATTTACGAAAATGAAATTTAAAAGTCAAACCCCGTCAAACCACATTAACTTTTTAGTTTAAGGTTAAAACAATTTTTAGTTCAGTTATTCACAATTAGATGTCGCCACATGTTTTGTTTCTTTTTTCATGTTTGTTTTGTTTTTATTCTGTTGTAATTTATTTACGTTATTATTTATATAAATATTTAATATTAGGCAACTTCTACTACATTACCTCGGTGGAGGACGTAACAGTCTGTAGACTGTTTGTTTGTTTGTTTGGTTTTGTGTGTTGGGTTGCATAACGTGATGCATTACAAATGCACCTATTGTGTGGCAAAGAGACCGGAATATCGAATTTGAATGCGGATGCGACTGTGAATGTGCAACATGCAGGATTCGCACAGGTTTTGAAAGGACGTGCATTATTTAAACGTGTCTGCTTTGTTTGCTTTGTTTCGACGAGAGCAGGATACACAGGATCGTTGTGTGAGTATGAATACAACGAGTGCGAATCGTCGCCGTGCATCAACGGCGGCACGTGCAATGACCGCGTGGGTGGATATTCCTGCAGCTGCGGGCGAGGCTTCACTGGGAAACGATGTCATATTAAGGTTGGTACCTCTTTTTTTCGTATGGATGATGATAATTGGTTATACTTGAAATACAAGAAGTGAATTATTAAACAAAAGATTTTTTTTGTTAAAGGATTGCTTGTTTTTAAAATTTAAAACTTTTAATTAAGGGGTGAAATTTAAAATATTGTGGGGGTGCTATTTTATAAAAGATTTGTTTAATTTACTAAAAAAAAGTAAAAATTTAAAAACAAAATTTTAGTAATTTTGACTTTAAGGGGCTGAAATTGTTATTAAAAATTTGTTTAACAAATTATTGAAAATTCCAAGAGATGTAGAATTTAATTATCTTTTAAGGGATGTATTTAAAATTATTTTAATACCTAAAGTTAATAAGATATTTTACTTTTAGTAACAATAATCAATAATTTAAATGAAATCAAAATTTATATAGTTCCCAATTTAAATGATTAAAACCCTTATTAAAATTATGATCAAAAAATTATAATTAACTGTATAATACGTAGAATTTAATTCTCAATCCAGGGACGTACTTTAAAATATTAACACATGAATATTTTTATAAATATCGCACTTTAAGTGGAAAAAATCAATAGTTTTGCCTAAACAAAATTTATATAGTTACAGTTTTAAATGACTGAATCTTGAATAATAAAATTATTTAAAAATTTAAAACTTACTACATAAGATGTAGAATTTAATTACCTATCCAGGGTTGTACTTGAAATTATTTTACCATCATTAATTTCTAAGATATCGTACTTTAACTAAAAAAAAGTCTAATTTTATCTACATAAAATTTAGTTAATTGTCACTTTCAAGGATTAAAACTTATATTAATAACATATCTAAAAAATCAAAAACTATATAAAACGGTGTAAAATTTAATTACCTATCCAGGGTCGTACTGCAAAATATTTTATCATCAATAGTTTATAAGATATTTGACTTTTACTAACAACAATCAATAATTCTAACGAAACCTATTTTAGTATGTTTGAACTTTAATTGGCTACAACCCTAGTTATAATTATAATTAAAAAATTTAAAGTTTATAAAAAAAACGTAGAATTTAATCCTCTATCCAGGGACGTATTTGAAAATATTTTAGTGTTAATACTTTTAAAGTAATCGCACTTAATAGTGCAAAATAATTTAAATTTATGTTATTTACTTAGACAAAGTTTAGGAATTGAATCCCAAATTATATAAAAGTTAATATTTATTTCCTTATAATAATTAGCTTGGTGTACAAGTTGGTATGTTTGTAAACTAAACTAAACTAACCAATTAAGTGCGAATTTCCACTCAAGTATAGAATAACTGTTTGGAATTCAGTCCAACTGTTGAATTTGTTAGATTTGCTTTGTGAATGTGGGGAATGTTTTGAATATTCCAAGCAAGGCCTTTGTAAACAAAATTATCCCAGTATAAATAATACTCGACGAGATGATTCACGACCATGGTCGTGGATGGCGAAAGATTTGGCGAACAATTCCAAGGGTTAATGAGGGTTTTCCTCCTGACCCACAGGTGGATCTCTGTGAACCGAATCCATGCTTCGAGCCGCGATACTGTCTGGACAAGGGCAACAACTACACCTGCGAATGCCCCAAAGGATTTTCAGGACTCGACTGTCTTCTACCAACCAGGGCGGTGAGTACGCAGAATTGTTTTCAAACTCTGGTGTTTTGTTTTTATTTTATTTATCATCATAACAATGAAAATAAATTAAAAGTTTTTTTTTATTGAGGGTTAATGTATAAAAATGCCAAGGCGTCTGGCATGTCTGGCGTGCAGCGATTTGCGAACTCATTTATTATCGACGAGACTGCGGAGCGCGCGGTGGCGGCAGTTGCGGTGCGAGGCGTCGCGACGCCTTGGCATTAAAAGCGCCATTTACCCGCGGGCGCGTTTTAAACCAGCGTCGGGGAAAAAGCGGGAAAATTGCTTTTTAAGGCGTCGCAGCGTTGCAATCAGTGACAAGGTGTATTTACCAACTTTTAGATTAAGCCACTCGCTTGGTGTTACTTTTGCCCCCCACACACACACCATAACAGCTACTTTTATTTCAATTTTTGATTGAAATCAATCATAAAGTTTCTCAAGGGAAAATAATAAGTGGGGATTATCATACTTTTAAAAGTTAGGAGAAATTTTTGTTTTTTTAAGAATTATATTCATTAAAACTTAAACAGGGATTATAAAAATTTGAATAATGGCTTTGTTAAAGTAATTAAAATTAGAAAAAGATATGTTTTAAAATTAGAATTTAATTGGCTATTTAATGGTGTAGTTTAAAATTTTGTGGTGTTTATATTTTTTGAGATATTTGAGTTTTTTATGAAGAAAATGAAAAATTTTTGGTTTACCGATTTTATGGTATTTTAACTTTAACGGAATAGAACTTAAAGAAGAAAATTATTTAAACAATTTTTTTATATATTAAAATTTAGAGAATTTAATTGTTAATTTAGGTATGTATTTGAAAATAATTAGAAAATTATATTTTTAAAGATATTACACTTTAACTAAAAAAAATCAACAACAACAGTAATACTTAATATACATAGTTACGACTTTAAATTGATAAATCCATAATTAAAAAATTTAACAGAAAATCATAAATTACTATAAAAGATGTAGAATTTTATAACCTATCCAGGGGTGTACTTTAAATTATGATAATATTAATATTCATGAAGATATTAAAGTTTTTCTATGAAGAAAACAAAAAGTGTAGGTTTACTAAATTTATATTAGTGTAATTTTGGCGGACCAGAACATATAGTAAAATATTGTTTAAACAAATTCTTTATATTGTAAATAGTGGAGAATTTAATTGTTAATTTAGGTGTGTACTTGAAAAAAATTTAAAAATTATAGTTTTGAAGTTATCGCACTTTAACTAAAAAAAATCAACAACTACGGAAACACTAAATTTAAATAGTTACGACTTTAAATTAATAAATCCCTAATTAAAAATTTTAACAAAAAATTATAAATAACTATAAAAGATGTAGAATTTTATCACCTATCCAGGGGTGTACTTTAAAATTTTATAAAATTAATATTTACGAAGATATTAGAGATTAACTAAAAAAAATCAAAAATAATAACAAACATAAATTTTAAAACTTGTCACTTTAAAGGACTACAACCCTTATTCTAGCATATGCTAAAAATAATCAACTCCCGTAATAAAAGTAAAATTTACCTATCAATCCAAGGTTGCACTTCAAAAAATTTTAAAATCAATATTTAACAAAATATTCCACCTTTTAAAATTTTTTAACAAAATTTAAATAAAAATATTCTAAATGAAATATAACTATGTTATTGATTGCAGCGCCGCCTGTTTTGTTATTTTTTTTACTTTAACATCAATAAATATTCGAACTATTTCAACCGTTTACGCATCGGTGCACCCCTTCACCCGGAAGTGCAATACATTGAGTATTTATTGACGCATAAAATTTGATGTTTTTTTCAATATTACATTCCAAAATACAAATTCGCATTCACAACGAATACAAATTTGTGAAGTAAAATGTTGAACACACAAAACTACCCCTAACCCCTAACCCTGTCAGTTTGTAATCAACAAGCTTTAAGCTATTTAAACCGATCGAAACCAAAACTTTACAAACAAAACAAACAAAACATACAAAATAACAACAATAAAAATCACACAGTATAAAAATTTAATAAACAAATAAAAAACAAATTGCGTTATGAAAATATTTTTCATAAAAAAACAATTACTAACCTTATTTTTTTTAAATTTCATTAAAATGTTGTTGTTTTTGTTTAATTAATCACAATTTTTATCCGTCAGCATGAGTTGACGTGGTGCATGCACCACCTTGTTGTTTTTACCCTCCTTGAAGTCGGTGTCTAATGAAATTTAGTTGTGTTCGTTTTGTCCCTGCAGGCGTGCAGCACGAATCCTTGCGCGAACGGCGGCACGTGCTGGAGCAGCGTCGATTCGTTTTACTGCGCCTGCAAGGCCGGCTACACCGGAAAAACCTGCGAAGGTAAGTAAGGAGTAGAACCAGCCTGCTCCAACCCTCTTCCAACAGCGTCCTGCTTCCGGTTAAGTTTAGTTTTCTCTTCGAATAATAAATAGCGCCATTTCGAGACGATGCGCACCAACGCCGACGCTAATACGACTTTAATTCCATTTCGAAAAAATAAAAAAATAAAATAAAAACAACTCACACTTAGAACCAAGGAAACGTCCAGAGAAACCAACAAACTAACGAACACGAGAACAGAAAACAAAAAACAAAAAACACTTTAGTTGTGCAGTTGGTTAAATTAGGAAACAAGTGAATCTCGATCTACATCTAGATCTAGCAAGCTTTGGAGAGTTTGTGAAACAATTGAACCGAAACTGAAAGAAATAACAAACGCGAACAAAACAACGCCAACTAGATGTTTGTTTGTTTCAATTTGGTTTTTATTCCGCACACCAAGCGTCGGTTGTGTTTTGTTTTTTTTTGTTATTTGTAATTTTGTGTAGTAAATCCTTTAAGGTGTAATGTGCAACATTACAGTAGACTAATGGGGATGAAAGTGGACGAAACAGGAGGGTTAAAGGATGGTAAAAGGATGGTAATGTGAAAATATTCGGCCGCAATGGCCGTAAGGATCGTAAGCTACGCGTTTGTTTACTTTAACGACTCTATTTCGGTGTTTTTTTTTGTTGTTTTGTTTTTGTTTTTGGTTGACACATTTCGGACGGTTGCAGATGAATTCGTCGTTGAGAAGATTTCGGACGACGTGGGGTCGGTGCTGGGAAAGACGAACGACATGCAGATGCCCGTGGGGATACGACTCGACAAACTTCATAATGTCTACATTGCGATGGGGACGCTGATGAGTGCGATTTTTATCGTCATTACAATTGTAAGTCATTTTAAGTAATATATTTTTTTTCTTGTTTTATAAGTTGATGAACCGTGGTAAACGTTTATTAACGTGAAGACATGGGAAGAAATTGAAAATTGTATTTAATTTAAGTGGTTGCTTTGACTTTTGAGAAAAGTTTTAACAGTTCAAGGATTAAACTTTTGTTATAATTGAATGAACGAAGTAGAAAAGTTTTGAATGTTTGTTTGTTTGTTTGTTTGTGTTTTCTTTGTTTTTTGGTGGCTGAGGAATTTCAAGACATGGAATTGGGTTTAGATTATTTATTAATATGTTTTTTTTTCTTAATTAAAACTTTTGATTTTATTGAATCATTAAAATTAGGTTGATTGTTTTTTGTTATTTTACTATTTAAGAGTTTTTGACGTTATTTTTTGGAATACATTTCGTTTTTGTAGTTTTTTGAGGAATTGGTGCGTTCTATCAAAAAAAGTTACTAATATAAAATGTTTATTATTAAATTACGAACAACTTTTGTTAGAAACATTTTTTGATATTTTGATTAGAAATAATTTTTTTTGAGGTTTTTATGATGAAAATCATGCTAGAAATTACTCGTCAATTGTAAACTTTGTTGTGTTCTAACACAATTTAGTCAAAATTGGGGCAGTTTATCGAAAAATGTTACTAAGACAAATTGTAGATATGTTCTTTGTCTACAACTTTTGTTAGAAACATTTTTAGATATTTCTATTAGAAATGATTGTTTTTGAGGTTTTTATGACAAAAATCATGCTACGAATTACTCGTCGATGAAAAACTTTATCGCGTTCTAACTCAATTTAGTCAAAATCGGTGCAGTTTATCAAAAAATGTTACTAAGATAAATTGTAGATAAATTCTCTGTCTACAACTTTTGTTAAAACATTTCTAGTTATTTTAACAAAAACTAGTCGTTTTTAATGTTTTTCTGTCAAAAATCATATAAATTTTGATCATAACTAACCGCAACTTACGAAATATTTGTGCGATTTTCACAAAACTGGTGCGTTCTATTAGAAAAAAAATTACTAAAACAAAATTTAGATTATATTATACCAAACACCTTTGTTATAAACATTTTCCATTATTTTATATAAAATACAATCAGTTGTTTTTTAAGTTTTTGTAACAAAAATCAACACAATTTTTATTTTAAAAACAAAAAATTCTTCCAGTTTTGTTAATAACAAAAAAAAAGAATACTCCGAACCATAAATATGTACGAAACCGAGTCAATTCCGCAACCAAAATATGACATTTTAATGGACTCGCACCAGGTCGCACTCCAACCTATTTTCAGCATTCGTCCTAATTCTTGTACTTTTTAGGTGACCGTTTGTCATTGTCGAGCGAATAAAACCTACAAACGTTTCGCAATGAGAGCGCCGCCGTCGTGGTGGCCGAGTTGGCACGGACGACGAGTGCCCGAGGTCGCGCCCACCAATAGGTAGGTTTAAATCCTTTGTGAACGTCACGAACAGACCTTGACACAACACAAGGACCTCCACCATCCAAACAAAACGCAAACAAAAAAAAACAAAAAAAATACCCCACCACTATAACAACGTCCAAATAACATTTAGCTATGACACACATACTAAATTTAACAATAATAACAATAATAAACATAACACTAATTTGATTAGTTATCCTGATTATAAATTGTTTTGTCTATCGTCGACTAGGTGAGACTACGCGCGGAAAATTCAATTAATTTCGCCGTGTTGCGAATATCGCGCGGAGATTCCAATTAATTTCGCGTGCTCTTCCTGTTAATATCCTTCGTTTTCTATGCGCGCTAGAAAATTACGCGCCCACCATCCGCACCTAACCTACAAAACGTAAATCCAATAATTAAGAGCCATCTATGTGAGATACTCAAACCAAACCACTTCATTTGATTGCATTATTTTTGACGACATTAATATTCAACTTAATATAACCTCCAAATAATTCCAAACTCCATTAACCTCAAAATCCACTCATACACTTAAAAAACAAAAACAAAACGTTGTTATAAACAAAAACAAGTCTTGATTCTGCTTTCTAATTAATTATTTATCTAAAATTCACGTCAGAGTTGCAAAATATTTGAGGTTATGTTTTAGGTTAGATACGTACGAAACAGTTGAACTTTAGGTGGGGCTGACAAACGTCTCGTATTACTCTGAATAGCCACCCTCGAGCTTTCAGGAACCTGAAAAGACAATTGCACACCAGCGTTGTCAAGTTCTGAAGTTCTAAGAACGCGCGACGTTTTTCTCTGTCTGCGCGCCATTCAAGTCGTAGCGCGATTTCATTTTTCAATCAATGATCGAGTACCGAACCAGAGACTTCGATTCGATGGTGGACTTTATCAACAATCTTTGCGAAAGCTCGTGCGAACGCAATTAAGGCTTGTGCGCGCAAACAACACGAAAAGAAGTTTGAAATCAACGAAAAACTTTTGTTTTTTTCATTTGTTTTGTTGGTTTGTGGTGTAAAACAAAAGCTGTGTACACTACTAAAATAGTTTGGTTGAAAATATTTTATGATTTTGTGGTCAACATAACCTCATAAAATTTTGTGTGAGTAATAAAATATTAATGTTTTTTTAGTGAATGGTTCAGCGGAAAGGATAAAGCACCAATGGCGACGCCCAGTCGTAGTTTGCCGGCGTTGGACACGACAGACATGTATTACACGTTGGATTTCAGCGATAGCCAAAGCTCACCACTGATACAGTAAAAAACGCAACAACCAAGGGGTGGAAAGAAAAAAGAAGATCATTAGGTGACGCGTGCGTCCAAAGTGACCGAAATGAAAGGCGGTGATTTATTGCGGCGTCGACGACGAAAGTTACATCGTGGAATTATAGAAAACTTTTCATTTGCCCCATTCTCCTGAAACACCCTAAATCACCACCAAAACGACAGTGTAGCTTAGGAGCCAAATTGATTTTTCTATCACAGCGTACGCGCACAACGTAATGTGCCAAATAACAGTTAGCACAATGTCTAAAACTTAAATAAATGCAAAACGCAGTAATTATCATTAAGATAACAATAACAATAACAATTAGTCAAGTGTGTAAAGTAACGCAGTAATGCAGGAAGAGCTATCAATTGATTTTAGTCGACGCGCGCGTTTACATTATTAAATACATTACTACAATTATTAATTAACTAATTAGGTTATTAATTAATTAGTTAGTTGATTGTTTAAATTTAAATTGTTAGAGCACTTAATGTCAAACGTTACAAATGTTTTGGGGTTATTGAAAGGTTAGGTGCGATAGCAGCGCCAGCGCCTCTTGTGAGTTGGAATGGAAGTACTTAACCTTAAATTGTTTGTGACCATTTGTGACGTAGTTTCTAGTTTGGTCATTTTAGGTTATTTGTATTTGTTTTGTGATATTTAAGTGAGTTGATGAAGTTGTTATTAGTTTATTGCGTTGTTAATTTGTGTAAAATGTAAATAATTGTACCTTGCATTTAGCGATCCGATCGTATTCCATCCACATTGTTCAATCATCGATTTCAAAACAATTTTAAACGTGCATTATTACTACCTAAACGTTTTAGGATAAATGGCTAATTATAAATATGGAATAATTATGAAGTATGTCATTGTGAGTTATGAGATGGCGGCGTCATTTGTTTTTGTGGTTTGCGGGTAATGACGGTAATGCTGGACTAGAAAAAGCGCCTATTGTTATATTTGTAAAATTGTAACTGTCATTGGTTGAAGTATGGTTTTTGATTGTATTGGTATCGCCAAATCCAAATAAATATTATAAATTTAATCATGTTGTTTTTGTATGTCACATAACCTATAAACAAAGTTATATGCCCGAAGTTTTTTATTTTTGTTTTTGAATATTGATCATAACTTTTGAGCATCTTATTCAAATTGACTACTCTAAATTTTTTTATTAAGTTTAAGAGTTGTACTTTAACGTATGACCAACTTTGATCCATAAATATTCCCCAAAGTATTTTATTTTAGCTTTCAAAGTTGGGCCCAATTTTCAAAGACGCGTATGAAAAAAAACTGACGATATACCTATCTTTGAAGGCTAAAATAAAATACTTCGGGGAATATTTATGCATTAAATTTGGTCATACGTTAAAGCACAACTCTTAAACTGTATAACAAAAGTTAGGGAAGTGAATTTGAGAATCATGGAAAAAAGTTATGACCAATTTTCAGAGCTGTGTTTGAAAAAAACGAAGAAAAAGCCCAACTTTGAAGACCAAAATAAAATACTTCGGGGAATATTTATGGATTAAATTTGGTCATACGTTAAAGCACAACTCTTAAACTGTATAAGAAAAATTAGGGAAGTGAATTTGAGTATTATGGGAAAAAGTTATGACCAATTTTCAGAGCTGTGTTAGAAAAAAACTCAGAAATTATTGCCTTCCAACTTTGAAGGCTAAAATAAAATACTTCGGGGAATATTTATGGATTAAATTTGGTCACACTTTAAAGTACAACTCTTAAACTCTATAAGAAAAATTAGTGAAGTGAAATTGAGTATCATAGTCATAAGTTGTGACCAATTTTCAAAGACGTGTTCGATAAAAAACACACAAAAAAATGCCAAACTTTGAAGGTTAAAAAAGAAGGAAAATAAAACTCACACAACTTTTATTTGTCATATATTTCCACTAATAAATAATTATTTCTTAAAAAAACCTAAAGTAACATTAATTTGGCATCACAAAAAAACAATCATTCATAAAACCTTAAGGAATGTTCCATACATTATTTCGTTAATTTTTTTAAGTGCTTCAACGCACATTTCGCGGCAGTGCATTTAGCAATACGATAATTCCTCCCAATTCCTTTAAAAGTCCCTTTCCCAAAAACTTCCACCGAAACTCTCACCCTCCTCCCATCTGCCAATTTTTCCGCGCGTCCAAACTTAGCAGTCTCAGGCTCCAACTCCAACAATTCTCTAATCGGCGACTTCGGTACCTTATTACTAAACTGCTCAATCTCATTCCGCATCATACGATGATACACCCTCCACACCGCATCCAAACTCCTTCCTGAATCCAAAAAAATCGCACCCGCCACCGACTCAAACACATCCCCCAAAACTTTAGGGACTTCCACATCCTCCACCTCCTCACTATCCTCCACATCCAACAAATACAAATCATCCGAAACTTTATGCCCAGCTTCCTCCTGCATTCGAATAAACTTCTCAATGACATGATGCAACCCAGGCGATAAATACCGGAAATACTTATGAAACTCAAATTTCACAGCAAGCGACGCAAATATTGTGTTATTCACCAACGCTGATCGTAAATCAGTTAAAGCCCCAGGTGAATGCATGCGTTGGTCTTCAAACAAATGTCTGGTAATCAAATAATCCAACACAGCATCACCCAGAAACTCTAACCGTTGATAACAATCGGTTATAGTGTTCGGCGAGTACGACGCATGAGTTAATGACTGCAACAAATACGCGCGGTCATGGAATTTATAACCTAAAATGCGCTCAAACTTCTCATAACCATTCAAAAGAGTGTTCAGCGTCCCGTAGGGATCTGGAACATGAAGTAACAGCGGCGAATCGGGTATACACAAATCCCCATAGCCGCCATCTTGTTTAGGAAGAACACGGATACCTAACCAAGCCATAAACAAAAGCGCACCACGTGGTCCACATTCGATCAGATACGCACCAATTAAAGCTTCCACACAATCCGCAATACTTTTATCTGGTATACTATGTTGGGTAACTAAATTATAAGGAATAGCGCCAGCTATAACAGGATCTATAAGATCTAGGCCTGGATTTGTAATCAAGTCATCATCATCAACTTGTTTGCGAAACTTAGTACACAGCTCTTCTAAAGTCATATGCCTCGTTTCAACATAGTCAGCTAAAGTTAAATAAGACCCAGGAATACCAGACTGGCTTAACACAGCTTCCAATTCTTTCGAAACACAATAACAAGGCGGTAGCCAATTGTCATGCGGATCAAACTTTGAAGCAATCATCATCTTACCCAATTGTTTTCTTTTTCCCAGCCGATACAAATTCAAATTACTCACTTGCTTGGATCTCAAGTGACTTAACTTCCCTTCGTGTGTGTTTTCATACTTTGTATACAAATAATCAGTGATAGCATATTTTAAGAACGAATCCCCGATTGTTTCTAACCTCTCAAGATTAATCCCATCGTTAGCGTTTGACATTGTTAAGGCTTGTAAAATAAAACTAGGACTAGGTCCAGGATGGTTCTCTAAATCTGGTTGATCATCAAAACTAAACATAACCTCACTTTCTTCAACCTGCGACAAAGTGTTATCGTCTTTAATAAAATCCATTTGTGAATTGACCGCGGGTCCTCTGATCTTAACCGGAGTGTATTTATACTCTTCGGTTAAAAATGGCGCTGGTGTTTGTTTGCAAATGGCGTCGTGGGTGTGCACCAACGACGCCCCGCCCTTTTTAAAACTATCATCGTGTTTTATGTAATTATGTAGCAACAAACGTTCGTGACGTTTAGTCACTGCTTCTTCAAACCTAGTTTGATAACTTTCGGGAACATCAAAGTCTTGCGTCCACGCTTGTACAGTCTGTATCGTTGGTTCTTCGTGTTTGACTTCATCTTCCACAGCTTCGGCTTGATAATCATCTTGGAACTTAATATGCAACCCGCCATACTGTGAATCACCGGTTTCGTCATCCGTTGATGAAAAACTATCCGAATCTGAGTAATCGTTGTAGTCGTAATCATTCCAAGTGGGCGAACCGTAACGTACTAATTCTTGACTTTCTCCGCCATCTGTTATCATATCATTGGACCATGTACCGATTTCCATCCAATCAGGATCTTCTTTAGCTTTGTTTTCGTTTAATTCACTCTGTATTTTATTATTAGATTTAGTGACAGCTTTATCGATGATATCTTCAATTATTTCGGTGATTTCTTCACGGATTTTTGTATTTGTTTTCGTTATGGGTTTGTTTTTACTTAAAACGTCAGATAAACTCCAACCAAAGTTCAATGCGTCCCACTTAAAACCTAAAACAAATTTGAAGGTTAGGTTTTTATTGATTTATATTATTGATTGCAATTTATTACTTCTATCAAGTTTTTCTTGCCCCAATCTAATTTCTCGAGCCACTGTGCATCGTATTTGGTCGGAAATTAACAACGCATTCACCCTGTATAAAATACAAGGCAAACACACAGCTTTTCTCCACAATGACGCCGAAAAAGGATGAATGGCGCACAGCTCCGGGACGAGAATTTGTTTTTGTTCGAGATTTTCACGCTTGGCGCGTTTAGTTTCTTCACTGCTCGTTGGCAAAGCTACACCTTTACGATTTACATATCTTGGTGTTAAAAAATTAAGTCTTGCTGAAGTGTGATCAACGTCTAAAAATTAATTCAATATTAAAAATTGTAAAAATCAAGTGTATGCTGGGTTGCAAACTAACGCACAAACAAAATATGCGCACAACCCCAAAAAGTAACACTGCGCATAACAAAATGGCAATTGACAGTCCAGTCCACTCTGAGTCCACTCACCTAAAAGTTGCTGTTCGCTGTTTTGTATATTAATATCATATTTTTTGAAGTAATAATCCTGAAACGTGTTGTATTCCGAACCAGGGAACGCCGACGCAGGACTTAAATGTTTGCATATTTCCGCGACATAAAAATATTGTGGTTGGTCTTGATTTCTGTACCAAGGCATCACAACAGCGTCTTTGTATTGCAAGGCATTGAAAACATAATTTTTACGTTCCTCGTCCGGTATATGTGTAGGTAAGTCATATCTTTTATCATAAATAATGTTAAGAAAACTCCAGTCGATATTTGTTTCATTCGTAGACATTTCTGTCAAAAAATGTATAGGTTATGTCATTTGACATTCTTAAAATCTTATATTGGCAAATTTATATAGTAAAAGTTGTTATAATTTACCTGTGATCGTGGGAACAACGAAATAATTACTTAAAGAATGCTCCGGGTTGAAATGCATTTGATACTTTTGAAGTCTAAGCACACTTGTAAACGTATAATTCTGAAACTCTCGTATGCGCCCAATTTCTTCATCGGTAAGTAACAAACCGCCAGCACATAACTCAACACCAACATTCACTTCTCCTGATCTGGTAAAAATAGGAAACGGGCAACTAGGTGGTATTTCTTTGGAGGTTAACAATCCAAATCCTTGCGGTGACTCTTCCGGTGGATAAATTCGACGTCCGCGTGTGTTTTGTTCTTCCGGTATAGGACAAGTCAAGGTCATAACAATCCGATAGAAGAATACCCGTAGTCCTGCACTTGGTAAACAAACCCTTAACGCCGGCGCCACGTTTTTGAAATAATACTGTCTTCGCTTCGTAGTTCCTGGTCTTTGTTCAATATTCTCCAAACTCAACTCCTCATCTTCTTTCTCTAAAGTAAAATCATTCCAGTCTTCTTCTGTAGCTCGAAAACTTTCCTTAGTAATCGGGTTTAAATGATCATCCAATTCATTAGATTTGTGAAGTAATTGGCACATATGAAACGCAGTTAACTTCTTCGCAACAATTTCAGATGGCGCTAGTGGTCCTTCAACAGTCAATTTCACCGGGGAATTGATTGGTAAGCGCAAGTAACATCTGTAATCACCATTAATGCACTTTGTGTAATACGCAGGAACTAGTTTAGTAAACGCATCGCTTGGTAATTTTGCGCAATAACGATTTATAAGTTGAATAGCCGAGTTAACACCGAGCACTTCGTCTTTTGGGGTTATGTACGGTTTGTATCGATTGCAGTATAAATCGGAGTATAAAACAGTCGAAGTGTTCGATTCGACTTGTCCACAACGTGACAATAAAAGCTTTTGCACTTCTTTGAATTCGGCGAATTTTCTTAACGCGTCTGCGCTGTTATTTTTGTGGACAAAAGTAACGTAGTGGGACGTAGAGGTGCGCGCTCGGGCTTTAGTAAAAACGTAGCTATGAAACGATTCGGGGATGTTTAGTTTAATAACTAAATTACATTTAGGTAAATCATAACCTTGTTCGAGGACAGGTGTCGCGATAAGGATATTGCACTCATGCGCGCGGAACTTGCGCAGAACTTCTTCTTGTTTGCGATGTTCAAGTTCAGCTTCACGGATTTCCGTTGCAGGATCCGCGATTTTATCAACTATAAATTGCACTCCTAGCCACCATAATTTTTCATCACCATTAGCAACTGTCTAAAAAAGAGTTTAAAATTTTTTTTTGAGGTTAGTCATGTTCATAACCTCAAAATCACTAACAATACTTACAGCTAGTAACGAATGTACCACTTTGGCTGTAAGACTATCCTTAACAAAAATTAAGGCACAAATACTGTCTTCTTGTTGCGGACGATTAAAAAACCTGCGATTACCTCTTGGGAATCTTCTTTTGTGAGGTCCTAAATTTTTAACTTGAACTTGCGGCGTTTGCGCTTGCACTTCTGTCTTTTCAGCTGCAATCTCAACATCTTTCGGCTTTGGTTGATCAGGTCCTAATACCTTTAAAACTTCAATTAAACGATGCACTTTTCCAGTCGAAAAAATCTTCAATGCTTCGTACTCCACATAATCTTCCACTACATAATCAATATGGGCTCGTATCTTAATCATTAAAGTTTGCACACTTAATAGTAACAAATAATGGCGTTCGTAAGCTACTTTAACTCGTTGTTTCTCGATTTTATGTAACAAATGTAACGCTGCATAATGCGCACACATTAATCCAAATTCTTCTAAGACTTGTTTAAATTGCGCAATCATTTGCAAAGGTAAAATAGTTGGGTCAGGTATGTTTTTAAGTTCTTCAGTCAGTTCACCACATTCTTCGCCATACAACATACATAAATCATAATTTTGATCATGTAAAAACTGTTCGAGTTCTGATACTTCTTGGTTTATTATCTTATACAAATCATTACTTAGTGTTTCAGTGTTTTGTGTCACACTTGTTTCACTTATTTTATTTGTAAATTCAAGTAAAGATTCTCGAGGTTCACAACTTAATTTTACAAGTGTACATAACTCACTAGATGTATCAACTTTAGCATGCAGGAGAGCTTCCAATCTATGCATTTCAGCTTCTAAATGACAAGGTTTTAAATCTTCACTTAAAAATCCTGAGACTAAACCAATTATTCTTGGTGTTTGTAATGTTTGTTGCATAACTTGCATACTTGGTGGTAAAATTTGTAATTGATTGCAAGCAATCAATTGTTCTTGTGTCTTTTTAAACATTGTCATAATATGCCCAAGGTGTTTTTGTCTCTCACCATAGAAACAATCATCAATTATGATAACATTCAGAAACGGTACATTGTATTTGAGCAAAGTAAGTAATTGTTCAAGAACTTCTGCTGTCATTAAAAATATCACAAAATTTTCTTTTAAATCCTTCCATTCTTCTAGTGTTATATTAGGAGTTATAGTTCTCACCGGTAAATCTTAAAGTTAATATTTTAAATTTTAAAAAGCAACATAACCAAAAAATTGAACAAAACTTACCAGTTATTAAATTAATTTGACTAGAAAGTATATTTGTGTTTTGAGCATCTAAAATATAAAATGCTCTTTTACCATCAGGTTCTCTCATTTGCCATGAGAGCTCTTGGATTAGTTTTATGGCAATAAAAGATTTGGATACTGTTGTACTCGAACATATTATTGTGTTGGTATCTTTAATTCTTGTAATCAATTCGACTTGATATTCTGGTGGTGTGAATGTATGGGTGTAAAAGTGGTCATTGGTATAATTAAGACCCATGTTTGTTTAGGTTTTAATTATTTAGTTTGTAATATTGTAAAGTTGTTGGGTCTTCAAGTGTTATGTATTCGTTGTATTAAGTTTTAGTGTTGTTTTGAATGGCCAAATCCATTTTTATTGTTTGCATTTTATTGCATTAAACGCCGGTAACTAACATCTCGTAGTGGTTGCACGTAACTACACCAAACTACAATAAACAATGTGATAACGTTAAAATGTTAACATTTACTTCAGAAGATTTACTTTAGTGTTTAGCAGTGTTTACATTTATGGGCTTTGCACGCTTCTACACCTGCGCTGATGTATACTTGGTTGCCTATATTAAACACACGTTTTTTATTTATTGACTTTTATGTTCAAATTTAAATAAATAGAAAAAACAAAAGATTTAACAGATAATTGATGCTAAAAGAAATAATAAATTGCAATTAAATTAGTTATTGATTTCAAAAAAAGTTTACCTTTTATTGAATTTGAACCTTGGCAGTCTAGGCGACAACTAGCAATAAGGTAACACCTTAACCATTAGACCACGCAGTAAAAAACAACGCGGCGTTGTAGAAAAAGTCATATAACTTTACACTTTATATACAAAACTTCAAAAAAATTAATATGTTTTTTGAATAATATAAATAAAAGTTGTTATTATTGTGTAAAATAAATTGTATTATAATTATTCACTCGTTAAACTCTCGTTTTGCTATGTTACAAATGTATTAAATATTCTAACAATAAGAGCACTATAATTAAATAAATTACGTTTGGGTATTGGTAACAACAATTTCTATATTAATAAATTCAGTAATCGCAATAAAGTTTTATGACATTGTGATTCATACACAGTCACAGTCACAACATAAAAACATAACTTAAATCATAACTACAATTACATAATGGTAATGTTATTGCAATCCTTTGATTGCAACCATCAATTTTATTGTTGTTTTGTTGTTGTTGTTTATCAATTTCGATAACTAGTTTGGCGTGAAGATCAAGACAATGGAGCGCGTGTTGTGTTTGGCAAAAACAGGCATAGCAGTCCGCCTCCGATCAAAAGGGCGGCTACGATAAACGTCGGGGCCGGGCAGTACATATCCAGCAGCATGGCTATCACTATGTTACCGATGATGCCTCCCAAACGTGCTGCCACCATCGAAATTGCTACACCCGTAGCTCTACAACAACAAACACAATATTTTAAGGTTATAAACTTACGTTCAAGTTAGGTTATGTTAGGTTAAGTTGGGTTATGTTACCTTAAATTCGTTGGAAAGATTTCTGTAATAAGGCAATCCAACGCTGCGTTACCGCAGGATATCACACTGCTAAAAACTGCAGACACCATTAAATTATGGAGTTTGTTACGTACAAAAAACATGGACGCTGCGCAAATACCAGATGTAAACGTGCTGAAAACTAAAACAAAACAAAAAAACAAAAGTTGTTTATCGTCTATACAAACGCCTTTATATCGAAGTTAATATGAAAGTGTAGACTTTAAGGTTATATTTTAAGGTTATGATTAAGGTTATGTTACTAACCTAAAAAGAATTTGCGTCCAAGCTTATCCATCCCCATAACAGCAACAATATTACTCGGAATAGCTGCTGCCACCGTGATCAACGATTCCATAAACACAGCACTTTCAATTTTATTGTTACAAACGCCTCCTTCTTGTTGAGTTCCCATGGCAACAACGTAATTCGTAACCTCACAAACAGAGGCGCTTTGTCCGGGGTGCATCCGGGAATACTCATCAAAGCGATTGAACAATTCCGGAAACCACATCATCAAACCATAGTAACCAATATGGAATGTGAAGTTAATTGTAATGGAAATCAACGTGAAACGAACAATTGGCGTTTGGAAAAGTGTCTTGGAATTATCCACAATGTCCATCATCATGTTAACGTACTTCCCCTTGAGTGGCTTTTTCGGTTCTTTGGGGCACATGGACTCATCCAAAATCAAATGTTTGATTGGATAATCATTTTTGTCGTTGCCCGTATTAATTTGGTAGATTTTTCGAAAAATCTCCATCGCTTCCTCACTGCGGCCGCAGGTCAATAAGAATTTCGGACTTTCGGGTAAAAATATCAAGAAGAACGCTACCAGAAACGATGGCACCGCACAGATTAACAAGAAGATTTGCCAGGAATTGTAGAGGAAGGATTCACTGCGGTACACAAGTCCGGAAGGGATGATTAACCAAGCTAATGCTGCGACGAACAAGTTGCCTAACGTCCAAAACGCCGCCATGAACGATAGCATTGAGCCACGTTTGGCTTTCGGTTGGAATTCAGCGAAATATGACCAGATTACCGGTCCACTGCCTCCTAACCTGTAAATTTACGGTTATGTGTTGAATATTTAAGGTTATGTAGGTTGGAAGTAAGGTTATGTTACTTACGCAGCTCCATTTAAAAAGCGAAACAGCATAAACAGCTCGTAGGTTTGTGAGAAGCTTGACGCCACAATACAGATGCCATTCATGAATGAAATGGCGATGAGAACCTTCTTCCTTCCGATGGAATCAGCCACCGAACCCCACACGTAGGCGCCCACCATCATACCAATAAAGATAATGGAGTTCAACCATCCTTTCGTGTGCGTGTTAAGATTTAAGTCGCATTGCGCCGACGGTAAGATGAATGACATCGAAATGACATCCATCTCCTCCGAGGTGCTCACGAAGCCGCACACAGCCAATAGCAGATAATGAAATTTGCCATAACCTGTCGCTTCAATGGCGCCTTCAAAGTCGGCTTTGTCGCTACCCCCGACAGCGCCAATAACTGCACGTTCCGCATCATGTCCTGCTGCTGCTGCTGCTGCCGCACCGCCACCGCCGTTCTGCGCTTTGATGGCGCTTGTCTTGAGAGGCGGGACAAAAGTTGTGACTGGTGGCTGCTGCGTCCGGCGCAGCTTGTCCAGCTCCAGGTCTTTAGATCCGCAGCCGTTGGGCAAACGCGCGTCCGCACTCACATCCGTGTCGTCGCTAGAAGGCTTCTCAATGCGGTCGCTTTCGACCATTCTATTCTACAATAGAGGCGGCGGCGGTGGCGGCGCGGGGCGGTGGCCGTACAAATCAAAGGCGGCGTAGAAGACAAACAGCTCACAAGCAGTGAGCAATTTATGTGTTGCTAGAAACAAACAAAAAAACAAAAAAAACTTAGTTGATTCTTTTGTTTTTTTTGTCTTTATTATGATAATTAATTCCGTTCGCCAAATTTATCAATCAGTTTATCATTATTCGGTTTATCATGTTTTACATTACGTATTCCGTGTTTTTTTTTATGTTTTGCCAGATTAAATTACCGTTATCGGCCATCTTTGCGTTACAAACAAATATTACCAAACAAATGTCAACGTGTTACGCATTTTAATTGTTTTTTTACGCAAAATACGCGATGACTTTGAGTCTTGAGGTTAGGTATCAGCTCGTCGAGATGCTGCTGATCTTGAACGATCGATAATTATTAACGTAAACATTTGATGACGCATTCAACAACAAATAACGAAGGTAAAGTTTCTAAAACAAAATTTAAAAACGAAATTTACGAAATAAACTCATTAATAAATTAAAATTTCTAATTGACAAACATCACTACTAAATTAAACATGACATTTATTATTAGGTATTTAAATTTTTTTCAAAAAAAAAAAAACTAAATTGTTTACCATAAATCAAGTATAATAAGTATTGTCACTTTTTTACATTAAATTGCCTATACAAACGCGTCAATACTAAAGCATATTTTCTTACGATTGAAAATAATTTAAAAATTTTATTGTTTTTTTTTTAATTGTTTTATATTTAAATGTTAAACTCACGGTTCTAACTCATATAACTACTAAATATTTTTTTAAAAAATATTTATTATGAAACACGCGTATAATAAGTATTGTCATGTTTTTACATTGAATTGCCTATGCAAACGCGTCAATACCAATAATTTTGTTTTATAATATATTTTTATTGTTTTTTTGCCTAATTGTTTAAAATTTAAATGTGAAACTTACGTCTTTAACACTGAAAACGTGTTCTTTCGTCACGAAATTGCTTTTTGAAACAAAACCACCACAAACAACGCACAGACAAAACACAGACGTCAGCTAAAAGTTTTTATTAATTGTTGATTATTGCTTTTAAGCTTGTCAACTAGCATTTTGTAGTCGCATGCAATGAAAACTGGTCGCACAAGTTTTGGTTGTTGTTGTTGGCGTTGCTGCAAGAAGTGTTTAATCTTAATAATCCAAATGTGAATGTGTTGGAAGGCACTAGAAGTTTATTTGTTTCGGTTTCGCGTCGTGAGTGAAGAAAAAGTTTCGCGTTGGCTGCGCGCGCGCAAGTGGCGAAGTAATTGAAGCCTGCGTGGTTCGGGGCGGGCGTTTAAAACGTTTAAAGTTGAGGACGGGGGCCGGCGCGACGGTCGCGGGAGATGTGCAGCTTTGTGGCGCTTAACTGCCCCTTCCTTTCGACGTCATAGAGTCTCAATCAAGCGATAAACAACAACAATGTTGGTTGAATTTGAATTAGCTTTAAGATTTATGTCTTGGGTTTGTTTGGGTTTAAGTTTTTAGGTTATGGAGTAAATTTACTTCATTTTCTTTTGGTTTTAAGTTGAGGTTAAGTTCAGTGTGGGTTTTTAACTTTTTTTCGAGCTTTAAATGTTAATTCTGTGAAAACTATGGGGTGAATCATTTGGAAAATTTTATAGTAGGTACTTAAGATTGTTAACATTTACAGTACTTGATTTTATTTTTGTTTTATTGTTAACTTTTTTTGTTATTAATATTTTAATTCAACTTTAAACTTAAAATTTTGAAAAAGGAACTGTTTTTGTTTTTGTGATGTATCGCCGCCATTTTGTACGAAAATGGCAACAAAAAATATTATTTCTATTCTTGATTAGTTGTTGCATCAATTCCTTTTTTAAAATATGACCTACTTCAAGCCATTTTGTTTAAATAAATTGTCAAAGTTAGTCATTGCTTTTACCGCAAAACGTGATTTTGTAAAAAGTACTTTTCAAATTTTAAGAACAGTTTTCTCAGTAACTATCGCACAGATCAATATGAAAATTTCTCAGAAGGTACTCAATATTAGTACCTTTAAGAATATCTTACTTTAGTAAAAATTAATTGTCAAACTTTTGTGTTATTAACAATTTAATTCGCTATCAAAACAAAAGCTTGTAAATTTTACAACAAAAAAAACTATTTTTGTTTTTGAGTTGTATCTCCGCCATGTTTAACTAAAATTACCCCAAAAAATATTATTTCTATTCTTGATTAGTTTTTGTATCAATTCCTTTTTAAAAAAATGACCTACTTCAAGCCATTTTGTTTAAATAAATTGTCAAAGTCAGTCATTGCCTTCAACGCTCAACGTGATTTTTAAAAAAACTTTTTAAACTTTAAGCACAGATTTCTCAGTAACTATCGCACAGATTAATATGAAAATTTCTCAGAAGTTACTCAACATTATTACCTTCAAAAAGACCCGACTTTAGTTAAAAATAATCCTCACCCTTTTGTGTTATAAACAATTTAAACAAAGTCTCACAAATAAACTTCAACGAAAAACGTAAAAAAAAAAGATTTATCATTCAAACAAATTGTACTCCTTAAACAAATTCCAATAAACCCAAATAAACCCAAATAGAGACTTACAACCGACGTTTATTTAAGTTTAAACTTTAAGTTTAAGTATAAGTAAGCAAAGACAAAATCAATAAAACTCCGATAGTACACTGATTACACTAATCACCCTAATCGCACAATTTACTACTTCACAACACACGACGACTTTAACTGCCGCCGAAAAATGTTCCAACAGTTGGACGGCAGTTCACCAATTAAATTTCGTTAATTTCGCTTTAATGTTAATGCACGTCGCACACGCGAATAGTTAAATCGGCTGATACCGAATGTTCCAACTGTCGTTAACTTCAAACTCCGCGATTAACAATTGGTTATTTATTTGAAATATTAAACCAATTTCAAGAATGCCATAAATGTTTTGTTTCCATAGCCAACTAAATTAAAACTAAAAATAAACAACATAATAGTCACACTCGCACACACACACACACACACAAACATGCGTCATTTGTTTTATTTTTTTCGTTTTTGTTTTATAGCTCAAAAATCAAAACTTAAAGAAAAATAAAAGACAAACACAAACACAGAAAATAATAACATTTTATAGAATAGACAAACGGAAATCATTAACTAATTAATTAACCAGTTAGAAATTATACGTCGTTGTTACGTCAGGTGCGATTTTAATTATATTATGATATGATATTAATTCCTTGGATTCTGTTTGTGTCGTTTGCTCTTTAATTTGCATGCATAATGCGGCGATTAACGACAACTAACGTCGTCGAAGCCAGTCAAAGTTGTCCAAGTGGACCCAACGGGTTTAAACTAGTTCGAAATCGATTATTAAGAATTAATAATAAATATTACACATATAACTTTTAAAAAAACAACGACAACAAATCAACTTTTGTTTGTTTGCTTTTGTTTTGTTTTGTTTTGTAAAGTTAGGCAACCCAATTCGCAGAATGGTTATTTTATTGACAAAAACAAAAGACGATTTGGTTGATGATTGTTGTTTTTTTGTTTTATCTTTGTGTTCAGTCCATTAAAATCTTTTGTTGACCGTCTGTTTTCGAGCACTTTGTTGTCGTCTTGTCGATCCGCCAGTGAATTAACATGTTTCGCATTAACATTAATGTCGAAACGTCACGAAATATTTGACTTTCTATAAAGTACCACCTAACGCAGCCTGTTGCGTTTTCTATTTGTTTTTTTCTATTTAGGTATGAGCATAACAGAACTTAATTTTTTTATTTAACTAACATTTTATGTTTTTTAATTTTATTTTACGAATTTAATGTGTAGGCATAATATTAGTATTGTCGTTTTGTTATGTGTGGTTATACGCATTACGACGACAATACTAATACAAAAAGTTTGGTCAAAATAAAAAATTAAATTAAATTAAAAAAATTATAATTTAAAAAAAATGGAACAAAACTTTTTTTTTATTTTTTGGGGGGGAAATTTTTTATTAGTATTGTCGGTATTTTACGTTTATTAGCGTGGAGAATAGTGACAATTCTTATTTTATGCGTATTACAGTAAAAACAAATTTAAATATGAATTTGAAGAAACATAGATACAGATACAATTTATTAATTATAGAAAATATCATAATTTATACATTAATTTAATTTTTTAATTTGTATCAATGTAATTGTATATAATATGTATTGTCACTTTGTGTCATGTTGTCATACGGCCAATGCCGACAATACCAATGCATACTTTTTGTATAATTTAAAAAAAACTTTAAAAAATCTTTTGTTTGAAGTAGTTCTACTCCTTAACTAACTCAGAGTGTCGGTGTCAATGTCGACGATTTGTTTCCCACTGTATATTATACTGTGTGAACAAACACGCTACTTGTTATTGTCGCTTAGTCGTTTTTTTGTGTGTGATTGTTGTTCAACACACGATGCTTTGTGAAATACTTAAACGCTGAATGCCGTTTAATAAAATCAAAGCCAAAGGCGCATAACGCGTGATTAACGTGATTAATGTGATTAATTGAAACCTCCACGCCACGCCAAGCCGAAACGCAACGCAACGCAACAAAACAAAACAAAAACAAACAAAAAAATGAATAAATTGTTGCATATTTCTCGGATAAGGCGCAATTCGATATGGCACACGAAACATTTAATTTAATTTGAGATTAAGAACAAATATGCATGACCTTGTATACAAACTATCAAAAAGTGTGTATACAATATTTTAATTCATCGCCATTTTTACGTTTGTTGTGCATGTGGCGTTGCACGTGGCCCGAGACTGCAATGCTAAACCAGTTAACGTATTTAAAACTCGATTATAATGCAATAATTATCCGCTCGTTAACATTAAATGTTTCATCAATGTTAACTATGTTAACTATAAGCGAGTGGTTGATATCTAAACAAAACAAATGCTATCGAAATGCAACGCCAACGCGGGAAGTGAATAACAAAAGAAGTCATTCAAATGTTTCTTCAAAGTTTGTGTGTTTGAAACGAAACAAAATTGCCAAACTTGTTTATTTGGCAATTGTTTGGTTAGGTAGGAATACAAGATTTTATGATTGCGACACTAAATTTGCAGAAAATATTTAGAATACTAAGAAAGTTTTCTATTTACTGGAGATGGACATTCTAGAAGGTTTTTTTAGACATTATTTAAACAAATAGAAACCTTTTTTTTGTTTGATATGTATTTTAATGTTAGGCAACTTTATTTACAATATTTGCGTGAAATAGTGAATATACCAAAACTTTGGTATATGTTACAAAATGAAAAATAACGACAATACTAATGCTTCTGTTGGTGTTCTCAAAACAAAAAACACAACATTTTTTGCTAAATTGGTCAGTGCATACGTACGTAAACATTAATTTAAAAAAAAATAATGAAAAAAATTTAATAATTTTATATTAACGCATAAGTTAGGTATTGTCACTGTTCTCGCACTAAACAACTAAGCAATCACGACAATTCCAATTATAAACATTGAGTTAAGTGATAATAAAATGTTGTTATTGCACATAACAACAATTAGAAAGAATGTATTGTAATGTCCTGAAATTTAATTAGTGTGTTTTCACTTTTCATTAATTAGATTTGTTGAAAATTTAGATTTATATGTAATTATTGTTAAAATAATTCAAATTCACTAAATTGAAATCGAATGCAAACCGAATTCCGATCTGAAAAAGTACAAAAGTTAAACTTTAATAATATACTATTGGTGAGACATAACCTTGAATTTATGTAAATTACCAAAGCATACCAAACTAAATATTTAGATAATTTTACCCAAAATATTCAAAAAATTGAACGCATTTTTATTTTATGATGAGATAACGTAAATTACTAGAGTATATAACAATAAAAATATTATCAAAAAAAATTATTTGTATTGTCGTTAAGTTGTATAGTATTATACGGCGTTAAGTAACAATACATAACTGATGCAAAAATATGGTTCAACAAATAATATTTAAAACAATATTAATATTAATTATTTTCGTATAATTAATTATTGTTTTTTGGTTTAAAAAATATTTAAACATTAAAAATTATTTCTTAAATTTTGTTAGTTTTGTTTTATTAGTATTGTCGGGTATTGTCTATCTTTCACTATGTTGGTGACGACAATTCCTATTATATTCAATCTAATAATAAAATAATAAAATTATTTTTTTGTTATTTTGTTACAAAAAAATTATGAACAAAAACAATGACACAAGTAATTAACACATGACCGAAAGAAAGTCTTTGTTAGTTGTAAATTTAACGTAAATATTAACAAAGTAACCGAATGTAGTGCTAAATTATTAAATCCGCTAAATAACTAAAGATTAACTCATTATGTTGTTGCCACAATGACAAGACTCAAACACACAATACACATTTGTCAATAATTGTTCGTAATATGTATTAATTGATTTGCAATGGGCGCGCAATTGCGTTCACGGAATTCGATAATTTGCGTTAATTATCTTACGGCACGCCGAGGAGCGATGGTCGAAAAGTCCCACCAAGCTTTTATTACGTTTGGATAAACATAAACAACGATTGAGTTCCAACAATGTTTGTTATTGTTGCTGATTGTCGAGTATAAAACTTAAGGGGTTAGTGTACTTAAATTTTATGTAAAGATTTAAGTAATATGTGGTGTGGTGTAAATTAAGTATTGTCACTTTATTTCATGGGGTTTATATGCGTCATAACGACAATACCAATGCAATTAAAAATTTAAAAAACTATAAAAATTGAAAATTTAAAAATTAAAAAAATAATTAAATTTATTAACGGAATAAATAATAGACTATATTTTTATGTAATATTTGAGTTTTGAGTATAATATGTATTGTCACTTTACTACGTTTAATTCCATGAACAACGTCGCTAATACCAATGCTTTTAAAACAACTTAAAACGAATAAAAAGAAAATTTTTAAATTTTTTTAATTTTTAGTTTTATTTTATTTTAGTTCAATGTTTATGCATCAAATATGAATTGTCACTTTACTATATGTAATTATATGAACAACACCGACAGTTCCTATGGAACAAAAAAATTCAAAAATAGTAAAAAAATAAGTGTAAATTTTTTTTTTTTTAATTTAATTTTCAAATAATTAACAATCTGAATTTTAATTTTTTTTTACACTACTTTTATACTATTTTTTTTCTAGTAACGCACTTATTACGTATTGTCACCTTACTCCATGTGAATAACATCACAAACAGCGACAATACCAACGCAAAAACTTTAAATAAAAATAATTTCTCAGTAAAAATTGTAAGTCAAGTTATAAAAAAAAATTAAATTAACTACTCACCAAAAAAGGAAAAATTAAACCCAAAATCAGTGAAAAGACGCGTTCAAAACGCCTCGGCGCGGGGCTGCGAGCAACCTCGCGAAATTGTGATCATCCCGCAACAATGCAACTCGTTTTATACATGAAAATCACGCACGAAAAACAAACATATCAACCAACACTCCGCACTCACAGATGATCCAGATGCTCTAATCTCGAAATTTTCTAATTCCTGCAATGTCTCACAACGCACAATCTCATATCTCGTCAAACAAAACCAAACAAAGCACGAACGAAACAAAAAACTATCCACAATGCCAGCCAACTAACGAAAAACAAAAATCAACAACAACGAAACGAATAAAACTTGTGCACGATGTGCACCCAAACGGTAATATTCCTGCACTAACCACACCACTAACTAACACACGAAGGAAAGAAGCGTCATCATCGATTGTTTAGTTCCCTGCAATTATGTGGTATGCGAAATTTACTAATTACTAACCGAAAGTTTACAAACACCACCACACTGGAGACATTGAAAAACAAAAGAAAAATATATGACTGTCGGCGTCGCCGTTGCCATCACCAAAATGAAAAAAAAAAGCAACAATGAAATACGAAACAAAAATCGTTAAAGCGCAAATGATTAATAAATTTAATTGATCGTCAATTGTTAATTGTGTGCCGTGTGTTTTTAGTCATTCACTCTTTATTCACTGTAGTATTGGGTTTGTTTCATTATCAACAACTTCGCAAACATTCCGTTGCATAAGTGCGGAATTAATCACAATAACATGTGGTGCACAAGACACGAAGAATGAAGAAAACGTGTATTTGCCTATAGTTTCCATTGTTAATTATTACTATGGCATGTTAATTAGTGCGCAGAACAAAGTTCACATGCATAATTCATCCGCAAATAAAGTAATAACTTTATGTTTTCTTTTATCTTCGTCTGCGTTTGTTTTTTCTTGTCAAACATTTGATTCTAATCCACATCAAATATCATTACTACGGTCACAAATCACGCTCCTAACTCGGCTCTGGATTAGACTAATCATGCATTTTAGTGTGAGTACACTAATTAGATAGTGGAAAATATCACTTGCGTCATTATTTGGCGTCGTTTTTGTTTCTAGTTGAAAACATGGAAAAGGTTTGGTGTTTGCATGTTTAAAATTGCATGCAAAAATCAACACGTTTTTTTTTTTTTTTGTTTGGTTTCATTGTGATAGTTATTTGTTTGTGTTTTGTTTTTGTTCTGTTTTTGGGTCTCTTGCGGTTGGTGTTTTGTTCATTTGTTTTTTTGGTGTTACTACATTGTATTGTTAAGTGTTTTGTTTTATAGAAACTAAATGGATTAAAGGATTTGTCGTTTGTTTTGTTCCTTTTGGAAAATGTTGAATGAGTTTTATTGTTTTGTTTTTTTGTTTTTTGGTTTGTTTATTGTAGATTGTTGAGTTGAGTTGTCGTTGGGAAGACTTGTGACTTGTGTGAATCATTTAATGATTAGAATTACGCGCATCCTGAGTGCGAAAAGTTTTGTTGTACATACATACATAAACAATATGGCGGCTTAGACGGCGTTAGGAGGCATGGGTGCGCAGAGTATGTGATTAGTACGTGTCAGTTGGTAACACGATAATTGGCGCGTTTAACTCGACACATAATTGCATTTCATACGGAGTAATCAAGTAGTACTTACAAATAGTAGGTACGAATGATAGAAAATATGATACAAATGATACAATATGTGTGTTTGTTTGAGAAAAACAATTGAATTTTGTTTTTGATTGTTTTATGTTTTTTGGTTTTGCTGATATTTCGTTATTTGGTTATAATTTCGCCATTTTGAATGATATCATCACCAAATTTAAAACACACATAGATAATTAACTATTTTTTAAAATAACTCTAAAAGTTATTTAAATTCTAAGTCATAAATTTAGTTATTTTAAGGTTAAACACCCAACAAACAAATTGCAATCAGATTAAACTATAATATAATAATTTTTTGGCTATAACTCCGCCATTTTGAATGTTATCATCACCAAATTTTAAAAACAAATAGATAATTAACTATTTTATAAAATAATTGTAAAAGAAATTTGAATTCTAAGTCATAAATGTAGTTATTTTAAGGTTAACCCCAAAAAACGAATTGCAATTTGGCAAAATTACATCAAAATCATTATTTGCTCATAGCTCCGCCATTTTGAATGATATCATCATCAAATTTTAAACACAAATAGATAATTAACTATTTTATGAAATAACTATAAAAAAATTTGAATTCTAAGTCATAAAGTGAGTTATTTTAAAGTTAAACCTAAAAAAACGAATTGCAATTTGACAAAATTACATCAAAATCATTTTTTGTTCATAGCTCCGCCATTTTGAGTGATATCATCACCAAATTTTAAACAATAATAAATGAAAAGCTCTTTAATAAAATCACTAAACAAAAAATTTAAATTTCAAATCATAAATTCAATTATTTTGAAGGTAAACTGTAAAAAACAACTAGCAAACACCTTAAGTGATAACACACTCTTTTTTGTTAATAACTCCGCCATTTTAAATGATACCCTAACCAAAATTTAAACACAAATAGACCACCACCTCCATAATGAAACCTTGATTACAAAAAAATGATGTTAAAGTTATAAATGAAGTTATTTGATAAATAAATCGTCAAAAACAAGATTTTTAATATATCTTATTTCAATGTATTAATTTAAACAAACATTTATCTAATGTATGTTATTATTTATTTATAAATTCTACTTGTGTTTGTTTTCTTGCCCTTTGCACAAATTTCCTGCCAAACAGGTTAATCTCCGCTGTGGTGTGGTTTTCAAGCGAATTAATTAAAATCCAATTAAAACACGAAATTCTCTTCAACAAAACCTTGATTATTTATTGATCGTGTTTTCTAGCGTTTCCTAACTAATCGCCGCATCGCAGTCACCGTGTCGTCGTTTCGAAATCAATGCCAAGATTACGATTATTACGAATTGAGCGACATTGAACGCCAGACGCATCTCATCGTAAACATTGTTGTTTGTTGTTTACAATTGATCGGAAACCCTTGAGATGAAGATGCATTTGTTGCATTCAAGTGCTTCCCTATTTATTCGCATTGCTCATCCCTAAACATCTAACACATCTAACGCGCATGCGCGATATTTGACACATCAATATGACGTGTATAATACGCATGCGCAGTAGTTTTCAAACGTAAATTAAACACTTTAAATGTTACGCTTCCTATAAAAATTAAAATTATTAACAAACTACACAACATTAATGTAATAATAAACAAATTATGTATTTATTTACATAATGTCGTGGTAAAGGCCAGAAATTATTTAAATTTTGAACCAAATTTATGAACGCAGTTGACGTTTAGTCGTAAATTGTAATTTTTTATTGAATATTTTTTTTTATCAACATTGCGATATCCACTTACGACCTACCTAATGGCGTCGCGGTAAAGTTCCATTTGATATTCGGTTTCCGGTTGATTGGACAGGAGCAATGATTCCCGAACTGATTATTATCACACTTAATTAATTTAACAATTAACTCACTATTAATTGATTGCGTAATTTATTTATTGTTTTACTTTTGTTGTTGTTGAATTTTATTCTACTGTGCAAGGAATAAGATGACTGGTCCGCCCGTCACGAGTGTAATTCAGTAATCAACTATATCAACAATCAAAAAGTGTCGCCGAGACGTGGAGGCGCACGCACGTCGGAAGCACTTTCGAAATTATCGTTTTATAGCTGTCACTTAAGCCACCGGCGGCAGCGGCGCATGCGGCGGCGCAATGTTGGCGAGCATTGTCAGGCGCTTTATTCGCCCATTTATGACCGGCAAGGTCTTTGTTGTCCCTTTTCTCGCCTTGATCGATGATTATCGCGACAATGCACAATGTTAGACGGACAATCGCGCAAGACCAAGACGACATTCGAACGTTTATGAGCACACATGGTTTTGGTGTGTCCAAAAATTTTACAAGATGGCGGGTTTACTTAACTGTTTGTTAATTAAGTGTAGAATGTTTTGGTATTAATGAAATGTTGGTTATTATTTGTTTACGAATCTGAAACTTTTTCACTTTAACATTAAAATAATTGAATTTCGGGCGTTGAATTAAAAGTTTTTAAATGATCATTTTATGAGACAGCTTATCCTCTGCCTGTTTTTAAAATTTGGTCAATATAAGATTTAATATGGCGGAGTTATAAACAATAAATTACTTAATTACATTTTTATCTACTTTTATTCATTGTTTTCATTTTAACTTCAAAATAACTAAATTTTGAGCTTTAAATATAAATATTTTTGATGGCAGTTTTATAAAACAGTTTATTATTTAATTTTGTTTCAAATTTGGTGAAGATAACATTCAAAATGGCGGAGTTATTACCAAAAAACTACCTAATATAGTTTTTATTGAGTTGCAATAGTTTTGTTGCGCTTTAACCTCAAAATAGTAAATTTCAAGCTTTGAGTCTACAATTTTTTAATAATAATTAGATAAAACAGTTTATCCTCTGTTTTTGTTTAAATTTTGGTGAAGATAGCTTTAAAAATGGCGGAGTTATGACCAAAAAACAAACTAATATCACTTTTATCGCCTTGCAATAGTTTGGTTGCACTTTAACCTCAAAATAACTAAATTTCAAGCTTTGAGTCTTCAATTTTTTAACAATAATTTCATAAAGTAGTTTATCCTTGGTTTTTGTTTAAAATTTGGTGAAAGTAACTTTAAAAATGGCGGAGTTATGGCCAAAAAACGTATTAATATCACATTTATCACCTTGCCAATAGCTTGGTTGCACTTTAACCTCAAAATACTAAATTTCCAGCTTTGAATCTACAACTTTTTAACAATAATTTCATAAAACAGTTCATCCTCTGTTTTTGTTTAAAATTTGGTGAAGATAACTTTAAAAATGGCGGAGTTATGACCTAAAAACAAACCAATTGCACTTTAACCTCAAAATAACAAAATTTTAAGCTTCGCTTATAACCAAAAATTGACATTAAAAACTTTTATAACACATAACAACCAACACACATAACAATCTCTAAAACAATAAATTAAAATATTTATGATATTCTGTCCCAATTTCATAAAAATCAATATTAACCAATTACAAACAAAGAACCCAATTGTTTTCTTAAAAAATTGACACCCATTTACAGCACTGACAAAAGGTGAATCATAAAAAGTAAACTAACCATAAACCAACACAAACCAGAAATCTGACTAATTGACTCGTCAATGAACTTTACCAAAATCGTATTGACATCGCGTCGCAATCGCTCAAGAAGCAAACAAAAACGAAACAAAACAAAAACGCATCGATTTCAGGAATTCCACCCGTCGTTGTTAACAACATTTGTTGTTTTTATTTGCACAATTAAACCTTGTGAAGACATGCCAATCAGAAAATCAATAAACATTTAATTGTATTTGATGAAAACATTAAAACCCAACTGTTTATTGGCGTTGCCTAATTGTTGGTCTGTTTCATTAACGAAAACGTGAGCTTCTTCGCACATTGACGCACTCAAAACATTCAACGTATTAATCAAAAGTCGAACAAATTTAATTAACGATGGGTTTTTACATTTTTTTATAATTTGGTAACTACAAAATACCCGAAATTAATAATAAATAAGTAAAACACATCAAAAGTTATTGTCAATTAGTTCAATAAAATTAATTTTACAAGCGATCTGAATCATAAATTTAAATTAAAAACTTATTTTTTTTGTTTGGAAGTAATAAATATTGTTAATTAACTTGTTTGTCCTATAAAATTCAAGGAATTTCCGATTCCAAGTTCCGTTTCCACGTGATACAAGTTTTCATCTTCAAGTTCATGCCGATCTTCAGCCACTCCGAATCAATCGAATCTCTTGGGAGATCAGCGCACAAGTAGGTAAGTAATACGCTTGATTGATTTGTGCGCGAACGAAAAAAAAATGCACTTGCCGCACCGAATTTGTAAACAAGGTTGGATCATATTTCACATTTTACGCTCTCATTGAAAGGTTGTGCGCCATGATTGATGCTAAATGATATTAATTCCAAACAGCGTAGTATCGTATTAAATAAAAATAAACAACTTAAATATACAAATTGAGTCAAGGTCGCAATCACCTGCATTGATTGCATTTTGCAGACAGGCGCACAGTGTCACGTCATTCTTTTTAGTAATACATATATGATTGTAGTATAGGCAACACAACATGCTTCTAAATGATGAATATGGTTCAAGGAAGGAAAAAAAGAAAAGAAGCAAAAAATAAGAAGAAGAAAAGTGGAAAAAGAAGGAGGTGGATAAAGAACTGTAGAAAATAAAATATGGAGAAAAAGAAGAGAAGAAAGAGAAAAAGGGGAAAGGGGAAAACTGGATGAAAAGCAGAGAAGAAATGTGGAAACAAGGATGAGCAGGAACAGGGGAGAAGGGTAAGTAAATAAGGAGATAAAACAGAAGAGAGAAGATTAGAAGAAAGGGAAAAGGGAAAAAGAGGAGAATGGAAACCGAGGAGAAGAGGCAACATATGACCAAATTTAATACTCGAAACATCCCCATATTTTATTTTGGCCTTCAAAGTTGGACAATTTTTAGCTTTTTTGGGATTACGTTATGAAAAATGGCTTGTATCTCCTCACCATATTATCCAATTCTCACGTTCTAATTTTTTAATTATAGCTAAAGAGTTGCTTTTCAAGGTATGACCAAATTCAAGTCACAAAACATCCCCGAAGTATTTTATTTTGGCCTTCTAAGTTGGGTAATTTTTTGATTTTTTGAAGTTTTGTAATGGAAAATTGCTCATATCTCCTCACCATATTATCCAATTTTCACGTTCTAATTTTTCAATTATAGTTAAAGAGTTGCTTTTCAACGTATGACCAAATTTAAGACACAAAACATCCCCGAAGTATTTTATTTTGGCCTTCAAAGTTGATCAATTTTTTGATTTT